>JAQQSY010003734.1:0-12766 GCA_028646535.1 Procyon lotor
GGTGGGGGGGGGGCACGTACAGGGCCGCGCGTGGAAACGCTCAGGAAGCCTGAAGAATCTCAGATCCTGTCTCAGCCAAGCAGCGGAGTCCACAGGAGGACGGAGGGCACATGCGGTTCTGGGGCAAAAGGAGGGCGTTTAGGGGAAAGTGAGGGGATGTGAATAAAGCATGAACCTTGGTTATTAGTTATGTACCAACCTGGGCTCGCGGATTGTGACAAGTGTGTGGTGGAAACCAAAGACACTAAAAATGGGAGAACCTGGGGGTGAGGTCGCATGGACGCTCTTTACTGTCTTACTTGTTTTGTTGTCCATCTAAAACTGTTCCCCAAATAAAGCTTTATTAAAACAAGCGTGCTGTGGACACTGGGGAGGCTCTGTGCTGTGCTGAGCGCTGTGAAATGTGCAAGCCTGATGACGCACAGACCTGTACCCAGGGGCAAATCATACATCGTATGTTAATAAAAAAATTATAAACAAATAATAAATAAATAAAACCCAACCAAAAAAATAAAATAAAAAGTGCTTACTCCGTGAAAAGCAAAGTTATATTTCTTGAATTTTGGTAAAAAACAAAAAAAACCAACAAAAACAATCCTACAAAAGACAGCAATCGGCATGGTGTGGATTTCTCCTCTGTGCGCTCACACGGGAAAGGCAAGCAGGTGAGCGCGGGCAGGGGTGCGTGTGCCCAACGAGGAGGCGGGGTCCCCTTCACGACGGGGGCGAGCGCGAAATCAGCGCGTAACACGCCTCACACTTCTTACCACGTTATTTGAGTTGTTTGTCAATGATGCCTGCAGAAAGCTGGAGGAAACATCTTAAAAAGGCAAAAATGGGCAGGCAGCGTGTGGTGGCCCCCATCCTCGCCAGGCTGCGGCTCGCTCGGCAGGAGGAGCTCGGGAAATGCCCTCCATCTGCCCTTCCTGAAAATGTAAGGAATGGGATGCTGCGGACGGACTGAAGCAAAGTAAAGAAATGCCCCCAAGGAAGTGGCCGCGAAGAAGACCCCTAGCGTTTAAACATTGATTGGATACGGGTTACCGTTGAAACTATCACTATGAAACGGACAGAACTGTAATTTTTGAGAGATGATATATTTTATTTATTAGGGAGAGAGAGCGCACAAGCAGGGGGAGCAGCAGAGGGAGAGGGAGAAGCAGGCATCCCGCTGAGCAGGGAGCCTGACACGGGGCTCGATCTCAGGACCCCGGGATCATGACCTGAGCCGAAGGCAGATGTTTCACCGACTGAGCCCCCCAGGTGCTCTGCAAACATAATAATTTAATGGCAAAAGGACTGGGACCAAATCTTTGATCGTGCCAACACAAACTGAGAGTTTCAGGGAGGCAGCGAAAGGTTAGGAATGGTCACAGAATCAGTATATGTTCTGTTAGTAAAATTGCTTATTTGAAAACACATAGTCACAGGGCGCCTGGGGGGCTCAGTGGGTTAAAGCCTCTGCCTTCGGCTCAGGTCATGATCTCAGGGTCCTGGGATCGAGCCCCGCATCGGGCTCCTTGCTCCGCAGGGAGCCTGCTGCCCCCTCTCTCTCTGCCTGTCTCTCTGCCCACTTGTGATCCCTCTCTCTCTGTCAAATATATAAATAAAATCTTTTGAAAAAGAAAAACACACGGTTGGGGTTGTGTTCATCTAAAAGTGATGTGTAGTAGGACACAAAGTGCTGCCTTCTTCCAAGTTATTGGAAAAATATGCAGGAAGACATCAGCTCCGAAGAAACAAAGCAGTCAGCGAGAGGCATTGATGGAGGAAAAAAATAAAATAAAATCCCATTAGCAGAGGAAAGCTAACAACCTCTGATATACACATTAATGTAAATGAGATAAACTCGCTTATGTTTTTAAAGAGTCCCAATTTTGGGGTGGGCGGGGGGGTCACAAAACAAAATCCTCCCTCACGTGCACACAAGGGGCCCAGGGGACTTGGAAAGATTCAAAGAACGAGATTGCTCAGGGCCGTGTGGGAGCAGGAGCAGGAATGGGTGAGCGTGGAAACACGCAGGGGGTCGGGCGAGCAGAGCGTGCAACCCTTGATCTCCGGGTTGTGAGTTCAAGTTCCAGGTTGGGTGTAGAGACGACTTTGAAAAAAAGGAAGGAAAGAAGGAAGGAAGGAAGGAAGGAAGGAAGGAAGGAAGGAAGGAAGGGAGGGAGGGAGGGAGGGAGGGAGGGAGGAGAGAAAAACGAAAGATACTAGTTTCTTAGTTGGGACAAATGTGCCGTGGGGATGTCAGACATTAGCATCAGGAGCTGTCACTGCAAGTCTCCTGTAAATATAAAATTATTCCAAAATAAAAATATGGCTTTAAAACATGAGAGAAAAATCTAGATGCCCTTGGGTTTGGAGATGACTTTTCAGACGTTACCGGGAAGGCATGACCTCAGAAAGGCATTCACTGCTCAGCGGGACGCGTTAAAATGAGAACCTCACACTGCGTGGGACCCGTCACAAGAATAAGGAGACAATGGGGCGCCTGGGGGGCTCCGTGGGTTAGAGCCTCTGCCTTCGGCTCAGGTCGTGGTCTCGGGGTCCTGGGATCGAGCCCCGCATCGGGCTCTCTGCTCGGATAAAAAAAGGAGACAAACCGCAGACTGGAAGAAAATACTTGCAGAAGAGGTCTCCTAAAGGACTGCGATCCCCAATACACAAAGAGCGTGGAAACTCAACAATAAGAAAACAACCTGACGGAAACACGGGACAAGGCCCTGGACAGACGCCTGCCCGCAAAGATGTTCAGAGGACAAACGAGCACGTGACAAGACACCCCGCATCCCGGGCCAACGGGAAAATGCGAAGAAGGCCAGGAGAGACACCCTGCAGGGACATCCAACGGCAGGTGCCAGCCGTGCCCGGAGCGCGGCACTCGGGCGGACAGTTCGGCGGCGTCTTGCAAACTGAGCCTGCTCTGGCCACACCATCCAGCAACCACAGCATTTACATTTGCCCCAAGGAGTTGGACGCGTCCACACAAAACCCCGCACACAGATGTTTAGAGCAACTTGACTCATAACCGTCCCTGCTTGGAGCAACCGTGACGCCCTTCCCCTGGGTGAGTGAGTAAACACACCGCACTCCGCCTGGGCGAGGGAATATTACTCAGCCCCGAAAAGAAACAAGCCATGGAGCCCGGCAGAGACCAGAGGGACCTGAGCGGCGTCCCTGAGCGACACCCCTGAGCGCGAGCAGCCGGGCTGAGGAGCCCACACACCCTGGGGCTCCGAGTCTGGGACGTTCTGGAAAAGGCAGAACCACGGGGGGGGGGGGGGGGGGGGGGGGGACCACGTGGAGCCCGGGGGGCCGGGGGGGCGGGAACTACCCTGTGGGAGACCACAGTGAGGGACACGGGACATGAGGCCGCAAAAGCCCGTGGACCGGGCATCAGCAAGAGTGAGTCTGAAAGAACCACAGACTGGGAGGGTGCTGGGTACGCACGCTCACTGCGTGTCCCCAACGTGTCCCCGATGGGGGCGCTGCTGACGGGGGCAGCCGCGGGCGCGTGGGGACAATGCCTGTCTTCTGCTCAGTTTTTCCGTGAATACACAACTGCTCTAACATACCGAGTCTATATTAGAGAAAATAATAAATAAGAGCCAAAGGGGCCACTGGAGGCCAGAAGGGGCAGAAAGGGCCACAGTCCTGACATCGGGCCAAAGCAGACTGGGGATAAAGAAGCCAACACCAGGGAAGGCCGTTCGTTCTTGTCCCAAATGTAAAGCCCGCGGTGGCCTGGGGCTCTCAAGGAAGGTACGCGGCCGTGGAGACAGGAGTCCATGGGCCACGGCCTCGCACGGACCAGGCACTGGTCCAAAAAAGTGAGCGGAAAAGTAAGACCGACCAGGACCAGCAGAGTTTAAATAATGAGCTCGAGCCACCAAGCGCGTCGGACTCTGCGAGCACCGTGGACAGACTTTCTTCCTGAGGCCACGTCTGGGAGGCGGGTGGCCTCCTGGGCCGCGGGCGACACCCAGCACTTTCCGGAGCGTGGGGGGGGGGCCAGGTTTGCCCCCCAGCCGCCAGGAGCAGCACCAGAAATAAAAACAAAGCCTTTTTTTATTTTATTTTATTTTTTTAAGATTTTTACTTTTCAAGCCATCTCCCTGCCCAACGGGGGGGCCTGAACTCATGACCTCAAGATCCTGAGTCCCACGCTCTCCTGACTGAGCCGGCTGGGCCCCCCCCTTCAAAAAAAAAAAGAAGAATTAAAAGGACCTAACTCTCAGATTAAAACAATTCTAGAGTATTTTAGAAATAGTGATAATGGGAAGTCTCCCCGCCGGAATATACGGGTGATGACCGGGCACAAATCCAGTGCCTTAAATGCTTTCATCGCTAGAGAGGAAAAAACAGCAAATATAAATAAAGTCGGCAGCTCAGGAAGAGAGCCACAGCCCCAAAACAGAACTAATGAAAGCAGAGGAGCAAATTAATAAAGATAAAAGCCAAAATTAATGGCTTAGAAAAGGGGAAAACAGCAGAATTAATAAATAAATCCCATGGCTTTTTTTCTGGAAAAAAAAACCCAAAGCACTCTAAAATAGATAAACAGGCTTGTGTAATCAAGAAAAATGGAGAAAGAAACCCAGATGAAAATTAGGGATGAAAGAGAGCCTATGGAACCATAAATACCGAGGACATTTAGATGCACTGAGATAAAACTAATGAACCTGAAGGCAGGGATGAAACGGGTGAGTTTCTAGGAAAAACATAAGTTACCCAAATGGACCCCAAAAGCGGCGGAACATGGGAGGGCGCTTCCTTACCTTGACGCCATCCATCTCTGCGTGAAACAACCGGAGAGACGTGTCCTGATACATGTCCGCACACGCCCGTCCATGGGAGCCACGGGGCGTGGACAACCCAAGTGGCCATCAACACGCGGATGGGTGAACACAGCGAGGCCCCCCCGCACGGCCCCGGGGACGGACCCCAAGCCCACGACGTGCAGGGAGGGGACCAGACGCAGACGGCCCCGCGGGTGTGAGTCCACACGGGGGACGCGCCCAGACTAGGCTCCTCCGCGGACGGGAAGGGGGCTCGCGGGGGCCGGGGGCCCTACAAGGAGGCCGTGGGGAAACCCCAACAGTCTGACAGCAGAGACAGCCATGGAGGACAGAGGCGGAAGTCTGAGCCACACTGAGACCACCGGGGGGGCCCCGAGGATTGACAGTGCCTCCAGAAGCCGCAAGGACTCAGGACAGAATCTCCCTCCGAGCTTCTAGAAGGAACCAGCCCCCAGGACAGTGAGCAAATAAATTTCTGTAATTTGAAGCCACCAGTCTGTGGGACTTTGTTATAGGCACCCCACAGAATTAATACAGCCCCCTCCCCCACTACAGTGTCTTACAAAACCAGCAGACCGCAATGCCAAACCCGCCAAAAAGAAAATGACTACGAAGTCCGCCGGCCGCCCCATCCATTAAAGGACGCGGAAGCACAAAGTGAGCTCTTGTCCAGGCGAATCCAGAGATACTTGAAGGGGAAAAAAAAAAAAAAAACACCATCATCAAACAAGGCAGAAGTTAGTGGGAGGCGTTAGGAAACCTGTTCATACGCTTCACCATCTTAATGGACAGGAGCGATGAACAAAAGGCTTCATCAGCAGGGGCCAAAGGCCTTTGAGAGAAATTCTAGGGAGGACGAGAATGGAAGGCTCGACCCCTAAGGTGAAAAAGAAAATCGCATCAGCCCGCATCACTATTAATCACGAGAAATCCTCGGGAAAGTCTTGAAGAAAGAGATTCTCAATATTACCATCTACGTTTTCATTGGTGACCCAACTTTGCCTTGAACAGGGACACGGGGTCCACGTGGGAGCCGAGAGCTGGACATGAGGACCGCACCCCAAGTGACTGTCCCAGCGTCTCTGAAGCCCACGGGACACGGACCTCGAATGCCCAACAGGGGCCCCCAGCTCCCTCTGATGGGGTCGGCCCCCTTCTACCTTTTCCAGGAAGCCTTCTGGTCAATGCCCGTTGCCCGAAGTAAGGCACCAATGTCTTCGGCGTTGGAAGTGCTAGCCCGCTCGATAAGACAGGATAACAAAATGGTCTGGGTTTAGGACGGCAAAGGTGAGCGGGTTTGCGAGCTGGGCTGTGAAGTCGGTGCATTATTGCGGCCCGGGGAGGAGGCCGATGCACCGCCCCTCGCTATTTTCAGAGGGTGTCATCCTATCGTGGAAACACCAAGAGAATTTATGAAGAACCAGCAGAATATTCAAGGCGGTTACAGTGCAAATAAGCAGAGCCTGACAAGAGCGTCCCACGGACTGACGGTAACCGGTGAGGACGCAGGTTGATAATAATAAGACAATAATAGTAACAACAATTCATGATAATAATAACAATTATATGATAATATAATAATAATCATTTAACAATTGATTATAATAATAATCGATCGATTGTTAATAATAATTATAATAATAACAATTCATCCACAACAGCGGAGAGAATAAAAACTCAAAGGTCTTTGGGGAAAAAAAGAAGAGAAAACCCACTTAAGACACAAGCAGGAGGTTAAAAATTATCTGCTATTGAAGGACAAAAAAGAGCATGGAATCAACAGAGAGAGGCCCAGTCACTGAGTGACGCGACCCAATAATGCAAAAGTGTCGATTTCCTCTAAATTAATCCATACATTTTTATTTCAATACCAATCAAAATTCCAATCAGTCTTCCCCCACTGGGTGGAGGAGAACTGAAGAAAATTATTCTAAAGTTCATGTGGCAGAAAACACGCTTGGGAGTTGACGGGATTTTAAGGGGCACATGGTGTCGGGGGCACTTTTTTCTGCAGAAAAAAGAAGAAAGTTTTGAGAAATTACAATAACCATGGAGTTACACTCTCGTTGTCCTAAAAGCGAAGCAAAGCATGTGTTAGTCTCCCGTGAACTGGGGTGTCTTCTCACGGTCAGTGGGGAGGCTCCAATGGCCAGCGGGATACCCTCCCGGAGAGAAGGGGGAGGCCGTTTCCTTTGTGACGCAGAAGAAAACCCACTCCTGAGGGTCAAGAAGTCTCTCACAACCGTCCAGATCGCTGTAAGACGTTCTTTGCAGCATATTTTTAGACTTTCTCTTTCTTTATGGGAAAGAATATATAAAATGTCTGCGTCCGTGAGGGTCTTCTCCGCAGCAGACTGACTGCAGGACGGGCCTGACCTTGGGACTCCGTCTGAGAGAACTTTGTGGGGACAGGGAGGGCTAATGTCCCGCCCCTGGGCTCAACTCGCCGGAGGTTACCAGCCGGGAGCCCAGTGGCGGAATCGGCCTGAGAGACGCGGGGTCTGCGTCCTCGCTGGGCTCAGGTGTGTGTCAGCCACCGCCTGTAACAAATGACAGCAGGCCTCGCACCTCGAACAACACTGGTGCGTGACCTCACAGCTTCCCAGGTCGGATTCCTAGGTCGGATTCCGGGCCCCCATGTGGCTGGGCTCTCCACTCAGCACCCCACAAAGCCGGCCTGGGTAGCTCCACTCCTCCTGCCTACCGACCTCTTCCCGGTTCCTGGGCTTGCTGCTGGAATTCAGTTCCTCGCAGCCTTGGGAGCCCCCACAAAGGGCTTCTTCAAAACCAGCAACCAAGGCAGAATCTCAGCTGCCTGAAGTCTGGGATTTAAGGAACACCTGGGCCCTCTTTGCAGCCTGGGCTCCTGATTAGGTCAGGCCCACCCAGGGTAATCTCCCATCTCGTTAATCCAAGTCAACTTAGTGGGGAACCTTCAGGATGTCTGCCTTCTCCATATTCTGTGTTAGGAGCTGGTCCCAGGTCATGGTCTAAACAAGGCCATGATCCCGGAGAGCCGGTCTAGGGTGCGTGTGCTCTAGCAGGCCACCTCTAGTCACAATCACCCCCATCCCTCCCAGCTACAGCAGCTGACAGCGCAGAGGAGCTCAGCAAGCTGAGCACCCCGATCTCGTGAGCAGTGCACGTCATGTGTGTCAGTGCAGTGCACACACAGACCTGTGCAGGGAGCTGCTTCATGGGGCATCTTTACAGCACCTGATGACCAGCAGGTCCTGCCCCGAGGGTCTCTGCCAGGGAGAGATGCGGCACACACATGAGGAAATGGAGGCACGTTCGCTAAAGACCACTGTCCTTCAGTCTCTGCGTTTGTTTTCACAAAGGTTTGGATGATGTGAGAAGCCACAAGGGACGGTCCATCTTTGAACTCCTCCTTCCACCCTCCAATCTCCTGCAAGAGCTCCTTGATGGCCAAACCCACACGGGAACCAGGGAGCACAAAGGCATGGGGGTCAGCCTCCCAGGGTGCGGAGCAGAAGGGCAAGGGAGCCCGGGGGGAGACGGAATCTGCCCAGCATGATGTCTATCGTACAAAAACGGCTGCATTCTCAGCAGGACATCCGCACACACATGCACCTGGAATATTCTAGAGCCACTGAGAAGAATGGGGCTGCCTTACCCATACCTGGACCGAGAAAGCTGCCCGGCCTCTGCTGCTGAGGGAACAGAGCACGATGAAGCCGAGTGTGTGCGAGGCTCCTACGCGTGTGGAGTCACACTCATCCCCGTCCTCTCCTTACCTCGGGGGTAGGAGTGAGCGTGGACAGATGGACCTGGGGTCAGTGCCTGGCGCGCTGCGAACCAGCTGTGTGAGCTTCAGCAGGTGACTTGACCTCTCTGTGCCTCGGCTTGCAGACCAGCAAGCTGGTGAACCCAGGCCACGGGGTCGCTGGGGGTTACACGACATTCACCGGCACATGCGTAGGACGGCGCCTGGACTGCAGCGGGCACGCTGTTCGTGTGAGCGCCCCTCTTACTGAATGCACTTCTCTCTGTGTTGTTGGGATTCTTCGATGAGAAGCACGCGAGAGACAATGAAAGGGAGATAAATAAATCCCAGGTGGAATAAAATTTCAAACATACATAATGAAAGCACAGCCATACTGAAAGGACAAGTGGTGATTTGAGGATAATTGAATGTGTATAATTCACGGGTGGAGAGAGTCTTTGATAGCAAGAAACCGAAGGCAGACAGTATCAAGCGGAAAATTATAAATTCTGAGACAGAAGATTTAAGCATAAAATAGCAGCAAACAATAAAACAAAAATTGATAAAAGAACAGTGTTTAAAACTCAATGGCCCAGGGGCGCCTGGGGGGCTCAGTGGATTAAGCCTCTGCCTTCGGCTCAGGTCATGATCTCGGTCCTGGGATCAAGCCCCACATCGGGCCCTCTGCTCAGTGGGGAGCCTGCTTCCCCCTCTCTCTGCCTGCCTCTCTGCCTGCTTGTGATCTCTCTCTCTGTCAAATAAATAAATAAAATCTTTAAAAAAAAACACAAAACAAAACCTCAATGGCCAAGTTTATATCCTTGGTTTACAAAGAGACTCTCTACCTTGTTAAGAAAAAACAAAGCACCCCCCATTGAAAAATGGGCAAAACATCAGAACAAGCAATTCACAAAGGCAACGACAAGTGGCCCAAATGAGATGAGATGACAAAGATTAGGACAGGACCCGCAGACCAAACAAAATAACAGCACCCACTGCCCCCTGGACGTGGGTGTTGCCTGAGCTCCTGTGAGAAGACAGAGCCCACGGCCCCACAAGCCCCTTTGGGGATCATTCTCAGAAGATTTCTTCTCACTCACTGCCACTTTAATTTACAAGGCCGTCAGAGAAGATGTGTACGAGGATGTTCATCCCAGGGCTCCTCTTTTTTTTTTTTAAACATTTTATTTATTTGACAGAGAGAAACACAGCGAGAGAGGGAACACAAGCAGAGGGAATGGTAGCGGGAGAAGCAGGCTTCCCGCCGAGCAGGGAGCCCGATGCGGGGCTCGACCCCAGGACCCAGGGATCATGACCTGAGCCGAAGGCAGACGCTCAACGACTGAGCCACCCAGGCGCCCCCCAGGGCTCCTCTTAATGAGACAAAACTGTAGACTTAAATGACAGCTGGCTGCTTACATGAACCTGGACATTCAGTTAACCAAAGGGTCACCATCTGACCCGGCAAACCCCACGGAGGTGTAGAATTGAAAACAGGTACCCCACAAGTACACGTACACACGTGTTTATAGGAGCAGGACTCACAAGAGTCAGCAAGTGGAAATGACCCAAGTGGCCGTCCACAGCTGGACGGAGACCCACGACGCAGTCCATGCACGCACCAGAGCACTAGCCGGCCGCAAACAGGAGCGAGGGTCCGACACATCCTGATGTGTACACATGACGCTCAGGGAGGAAACCAGACACAGAAGACCCCACAAAGTGTGAGCCCTTGCGCCTGACACGCCCAGACTGGTCTCCTCCATGGACGGGAAGGGGGCTCACGGGGGCCGGGGGCTGGACAGGGGATGAGGAGTGACCCCTGATGGGGACGGAGTTTTTTTCTGGAGTTTGAAGATGGACGTGATTGCATGACTTTGTGACTTTGGTAGAAACCATTTAATGGCACACTTTAAAATGTTTTATTTTATGATATGTGAACTTCACCCCAATCTTTAAAAAAAAAGGAAAAGAGAAATAAATAAACTGGGTTATATCGGCAGACACAATACAGCTATCAAAAGCTGTGAAAAAGAGGCTTATCTACTGACCTAAAGATGTCCACAATATTACACTAATTGGAAAAAAAAAAGAAGAGGTCGCAAAACAGCATTTCAATTGCTTATTTATAAGATGGGTGCCTTCATATCCCTGAGTATATCTGCGTGAGGAAAGCCCTAACCATCATGGACCAAAATGCGATGTGGAACCCTGCATGGGATTCTGAAAAACCTGGCAAAATGCAAACCAATTTCTACCCTGCAACACAGAGCCCATTTCTCACTCGTGACACCGTGGGGATGGGGATGCTCGTGCCAGGGGCCCTGGGTGGAGCGGGGACTCTGCCTCATCCGTGCAACTTTTCTGTACGCCTACAATTATTCCAAAATAAAACAGTTATTGAAGAAAAACCTTAGACAGCAGTTTGAAGAAAGGAAGTTATCAATGATCACACTTTCTCCGTGAAACTTTTCGGTGTTTGCCAATCATTTCTGACGCTGGTGCCGTGTTTTTAATCAGAAAGAACTACTAACCTCTTGACGCGGGTCGCAGTGTGTGAAGCCATTTTTGTAAAGTTCTTTAATATTCAAGTACAATTGTTTGACACGAATGTGTACACGTGCGTGCGAGAGATCTCAGGGTTTCTCACGGGAATGGCCGGACAGACATTTTTTTGTTTGTTTGTCGGTTCCTCACCATCATTTTGCTCCAATTGTGCCTCCGTAGACAGGCGGCGTTTATGTAATAAAAACTCATAACGCGATTTATTTTTTCTACCCCTGAAACTTCCCCCATGGCCTCGTGGGAATTCGCCCAATGACCTTTCCCGATACCCGCAATAATTGATCCTTAATCAAATATGCAAATGTGTGCTTCAGGGGAAGACACAGTGATTCGGCAACTTTGATGATAAATAATATTTCTCGGCCTCGCTCCCCGCCCCCACCCGCTGTTACTACCCCCTCCCGAAGTCCGGCCCCGACATTGCCCCCCGCCCCGCTGGAGTCCTGCAAATATCTTTTGGTTTTAAGAGTTCCCCGGGGAAGCCTTGTTCTAAATGAGGTGTAAAAATCCAAGCGGCACAAAAAAAATAGCGTGAGGTGAGAATCAATATTCTCTTCACAGCTCCATCGATTAACAACCATATTCTTCATTTATTAATTATGAAGGGGGTTTCAGAGCCGCCGCCTCCTTCTTTCGCTGTGACATGGCGGCTTCCCCCCATCCCTGCTTCCCGTGGCTGCCTCCCCAGCTCTGGGGCCCCGGGGGCCCCGGGTTCAGCATCCCCCAGGGCCGGGAGAAGAGGAGGCAGGCAGGCCCTTGCCCCCAGGTGCCCGTCCAGCCAGGAGCAGAGACCTCGGGAATCAGCGTGGCAGCAAATTATACTATTCCATTGTTTCTTTGCTGGTTCTTGCCTTGTCTCCCCGACTAGAACATAAGCTCCGTGTGGGACCTCACCTGCACTTTCCCTGCTGTGTTGCAGTAAAGATTTGGTGGGGGGGAGGGCAGGTAGAGAGAGGAGAGAGGGCAGCCCCGGGGGGGAGGGCAACAACGACAGCGAGCGAGCCCCCAAGCACCGGGAGTCTTGCTGTGACCATCACAAAAGCAGTAGCTGGCAGCCCCCTTCCCCAACTGGGCAGGTTTCAACTGGCTCATCTGTAAAATTGCGCCTCCTGCAGATGAGGTGACCCCTTGTCTGGGCTGAACCCGGTTCTTCATGTGTGGGTGCAATGTCCTTGATCTGGGAAGACAGTGCGGTATGGGGGTGGCCCGAAATGGCCACAGAAAATGCTTATGGTAGACATGAATGGATAGGTCGATTGTTGAACAGGTGGATGGCTGGACGGGTAAATGGACGGGCTAGTGGATGACCAGGTGGATGGACAGGTGGGTGAAAGGGTGAATGAATCAGTAGATGTATAAGAGGGTTGGATGGATGGAGTAGCAGGGATGATAAATAAATGGGTGTGCGGATGAGAGGGTACATGAATGCATAGAAGAGTGGAGGGATGGGAGAAAGGAGTGGAGGGCTTAATAGGATACATAGACGGGTTCAGGAATGGGTGGATGTATTGGAGAATGCATGGGTAAATGGGCGAGTGGTTTGGTGGGCGGACGGACGGACGGATGGGTTCATGGCTGAGTCATTGGGTCTGTTGGTGAATGTAGGGCTTGTTGACTGTGGGGGTCGATGGCTAAAAGGACAAAGAGATGCATGAATGAATGGATGAATTGGTGA
>JAQQSY010003735.1:0-12766 GCA_028646535.1 Procyon lotor
GTTTGCAAGCTGTATCTCCATGGTGTAGCCCGAGTCAGCTTCTTCATTAATGCTTTTGCTCTGTGGACACCTTCAACTAGTGCTTTTATTGGGTGCACCTACGGTGCAGGCACTTAAGCTAGAGTTTAGCTAAATCCTTCAACAAACGACAACTACGGTGTTCCTGAGCTTCGGTGGATATCAGAACCATCTATGGAGCTCATTGAAACAATGAAGACCCATCCTTCTGCTGGTTCAGAATCTTGGGGCAGAGACAAGGGGGGGACGTGTCTCAAAGCTCCCCCAGGTGCTCGCTTCGGCAGCACATATACTAAAATCAAAGCTCCCCCAGGCAGTCAAGCGTGGACCAGCGCTGGAGAACACGGACACAGTCAACTATCAGCCAAAGTTTGCCCACAGGCTCAGGGCACTCTGTGGTTGGGCTCCTTTGGCTACATGACCTCAGTGGATCCTTCTCACACTCCTATGAGGCCAATGCATCCCCAGTTTACCTTTGGTGAGGCACAGGCCCAGACAGGAAGCTGGAGCCCCAACTTGCACCTTCTCCCTGGACGTCCACAGCTCTGGCCCCTCTGTGACACTTTCCAAGGAGAGACACCATTCACTCCGTGAAATGCTTCAGGTGCTCACCACCCCAGGAGTCAGCCTCATCCAACGAACATGAAGGCAGATCACTCTCACCAACAGTGTGATTATTCACCTCCTTTCCGCCATCTCCTCACACCATGGCACCTCAAGCCTTAACCAGGAGTCCCTTGGGGAGACTGCTAAAAATACACATCCCAGAACTCATCCCTAAAGGTCCTCTAGTTCATCCTTCTCATTTTATGAAGGTGGAAGCACAAACCCACAAGGGGCCCTGCCTCACCCTGTGCGTTAAACCTTTAATAGCTCCCTACTGCTCTCAGGCAGACCTCCAGTTCCTTCTATCAGAACTGATTCTTCCTCTTAAGGGTCTTGTTTCCAATATTCAGAAAGCTCTCTTACCTCCATCAGGAACAGTTCTTCGCTAGCCTCCTCCCACTTTGCCTAATTGCTGCTCTTTCCCTCAGCCCCACAACACCTCCTCCAAGCAGCCTTCCTTGATCCATTAAATGGTCCAAGGCTTAGTGTTCTCTGGCCTCCCGCAGCGTCAGTACTCCACGCTGAACCACAATGACCTGTTGACTTGCTCTCCTCCTTTCGGTCGCGTGAAAGCAGGGATCACCTGGGTCCCTGCACATCGTAAGGATCGAAGGAAGCACATCGAAGGAGGGGCGGAGGAAGGAAAGAAAGAAGAAATAAACAGAGTGAGGACCCCAGAGCCCCGTGGCTTGCGCTGCCCTCCCTCCAGCCTCCAGACTGCAGGAGGGGTGGGACGCTCTCCCCGGGGCCTCGGGCACTGGGAGGCGCCACCGGCCCCGCGGCCGCGTCGCAGCGGAGAGGGAGGGACCGGCGGGCGGGCAGCTGCGGAGCCATCTGCTGCGCGGGCGGCGGCGCCCGCCCCAGTGTTTGTTTACAAACCAGGCTCTGCGTGCGAGAGAAACACCGCTCTGCTTCCAGGCGCTCGGAGACCGCTGCCAGCCCGGGAGGAGGGGCCCCGGGGAGGGGGACGGGGACGGGGACCGCGGAGGGGACCCGCGCGGAGGGCACGCGGCCAGGACGTCTGGAGCCCGCCGACCCTCCCGCGCGCCTCCACGGCTGCCCTAACACCAGCCGCCCCCGGGGGAGCGTTCTGGTTCGGGTCCCCCTGTAAAGACTAGCGGTGCCTACGACCCCACCTGGAACACAGACCCTGGTAACAACAGTGTGTTATCGGGCGGCGTTAAGGATTACATGAGGTAACCCACACAGTGGCGCTTGACACACGTGAGCTATTGCAGCATCATGGTGGGTGAACAGGATGGCCCTGAAGCATTTTACCAAATGCTCTCTAGGCCAATGTCTCACCCAACTAAGCAAACCCCTCTCAGATGGACCCAGGCACAGACCAGAAGGCCTAGATTAAAATTCATTTTGAAAACGAAGAACATTCTGATGTGAGTACATTTCTGGCTTTACCATTTCTATGGCCCTCCCTGCAGCCACAAGCCCTGAGGCAGGCTCTGGGGGGTTGGGGAGAGCAGCAGGAGCAGCAGGAGACAAAGGCCAATAATCCCATATCCACACCCACACCCCCATCCCCACCCCCGCAAGTGCCACCCCTGAGCGGCCATCCCAAGGGAACTGGCTGCCATAGCAAAGGTGAAGGACCGTCACCCAGGCTCACAGGAGTGGGCTGTGATGCAGGGACAGCAATTGGGGGTGAGAAGTCGAGCTGGCAGCCTACAGACTCCCCCGGGCAACACCTGTGTCGGGATCTCTTGCTTCCGCAGGAGGAAGCCTGTGGAACCTGGATGGTGCCAAAACTAGGCATGAGGTGGGGCTGTTCCCCATATGCTCTCCAAGGGGTCATGGGCGAAGCACTTGTCCTAGATTTGTTAGGAGCCTTGTTTCTATATGATTATTGGTTTGTTTGGGTGGTTTTTTTTTTTTCTGCCAGATCCAAGGATTGAAGAGGTTACAAAGTGATGCCCAAGAGTCGGTCAGTTTCTGCCCAAAGAGGAACTCATATTCTGGGAAAGGGAGACGAAAACAGCAGGAACTACACCTATGGACTACTGTGTGCCAAGGACTAAGTTTGGTGTTTCTCTGGCAGCATATTCTACGAATACTTTTTGCAACGCGAACTGGGCGCTGAGGATGGAGCAGAGAACAAGTCTTGTAGTCCGGGAGAAACAATTAAAAATAGAGGCGACCACTGAGTAACACAGGGCTCAGGGACATCCGTTCCCTCATGCAGTCAAAAATCCACGTCTAACTTCTGACTCCCCAGGGATGTAACTACTAATAACTGTTGATTGGAAGCCTTCTGATAACATACACAGTCAATTCACACATTTTTATATGTTATACGTATTATATATGCTGTATTCATACAATAAAGTAGGCTAAAGGAAATAAAATGTTATTAAGAAAATCATAAGGAAGAGCGAAGACACTGACGATACTGTAATATATTTACTGGAAAAAATCCACGAATCAGCGGACCCCCTCAGTTCAAACTCACGTTGTTCAAGGGTCAACTGCAATCTCAATGACAATCCATGAACCATAAGGGAAATACCTCTTTCAATCTTGACCCAACCCTATTTACAGCCCTGAATGGTAAATATGATTATCTGCATTTTAAATATTTTATTTATTTATTTGACAGAGAGAGAGGGATCACAAGTAGGCAGAGAGGCGGGCGGGGGGCGGGGGGGGGAAAGCAGGCTCCCTGCTGAACAGAGAGCTCGTCGATGCGGGACTCGATCCCACACTCTGAGATCATGACCTGAGCTGAAGGCAGAGGCTTTAACCCACTGAGCCACCCAGGCGCCCCGATTATCTGCATTTTACAGATACAGAAATTATGGCTCAAAGAGGAGAAACAACTGGACCAAGATCTCTGAGCCAAGGTTTGGAGGCAGGACCGACACTGGTATTGACTGCCAATGGCCGCCTAGAGGAGGAGGCTGGAAATGGCCCACTTCCCAGTTCCTTCTGAAACAGTGGGGCTAGAGCACCATGTGCAAACCATGGATGGTGAAGACTCTTTGCTGAGGCTAGAGCAGACTAGGACTATACTTGGAGAGTCCTGTTTTTAGAGTTCTGAGCCGGTAAAAATGTGAACAGACACTTTGGCTCAGAGTCACCATCTGACCACTCCCTTTGCCAGAAGCACCGGCCCAAGTTGGGCACCGCCCCTTCCAAGTCTGAGTAGGTGAAAAGAAACCTCCTCGCAATCTCCTTCAGTGCAAGTCCACTTATGCATTCACTCATTCAATACACGGTGAAAAAATGTCCTGCCTGGAGAACTCCAGACCCCAATCAGGGAGAAGGAAACACACGCCCCACACAAGGTTAGCGCTGGAAGGGCCCTGTCCAGGGTGCTGTCGGAGCACCCTGATTCCTCCCTGCTGTGGAGGAAGGAGGATTAAAAATCCAGGAGCAGTGGCTGAGGGCAGGTTGAACCCATTCAACTTTCTTGGTGCATAGATGGAGGAGGAGGGAGTCTGGGCAGAAGAAAAGAGAAGGCAGAGGAGAGCTGCTAGCTGGAGGAGCCAGGGCTTAACTTGAGGCCATTAAAACAAGTCTGAGTCGGTGTGCATGGGTCAGGCAAGGACACAGCCAGGATTAGATGCTGCCGCTCTTAGCTCCTAGGCTGCATCCCTTGGCCACGCTCCCCCTTCCGAAGAGGAGGCAGGAATTGTAACGGGGTGAAACCGGGACAGCAGCAGGCTAACTCATGCAGAGGAAAGCAATCTGAAAACCCAGGATTTCGCGGGGCAGACAGGCCGGGATAACCGGGATGCTGAGAGAAAACAGCCCTAACGGTGGACAGCAAGTTAGATCCAGTCTGCAAGGGTGACAGGGAGGAGGAGAAGGTGCTGACACCTGGGCCATCCTGCGTTCGCAATGACTCACACCCAGGCTCACCTGGGCAGGAATCTTCCAGCTGGAAAGGCACACTGCCCAGGGTGTATGAGGCGCTTGCCACGGGCTGGGGTATGGGCTATCGGGAGAAAAATACTCACTCGTGTACCTAGGAAATCTGCAGAGTCAAGGCAAAGGGTGGGGAGAAGCTTCAGGGCTTCTCGGGAGACGCAGGGAGTAAACATGTGATCTACAACCAGATGATTATGCACAGAATCAGGTCTCTGGCTAGGCTCATGCCAAGATTTGCATGTTCCCTCAGTTAGCCCCACTCCCCTCAATCCCCCAGTCAGAACCTATTAATCAAACGTGCAGGCACTAAGACCTCTGATTTTGTGAGGTCAAGAGTCACTTCATCATCCCTGCCTCTCCTCCAGGTGCCTGGTATAGCATCAGACCCAAACAAAATGGGGATTGAAGACTGATTAAATGCACTAAAGGCAGAAAGTTTCTATTTAAAGCAGTTTGGCTAAATCCTTCAAAATAGGAAAGAATTCCACAGTAATAAACAGAATTACCCTCTAATGAGATCTGGTCTTAAAGTTGAGTTCTTATTTTAGGGAACATTTTTAGGGAACAAACTTATTTTAGGGAACAAACTTTTTTTAAACACTGTGACATCAATGACTATGTATTTACCTAAACGGTTCCTTCTTCCCTCCTGAGCACACAGCCACGATGCATTTCCCCAGCCTCCTTGCCATCAGTGTGACCAAGTTCTAGCCAATTGGAGGTGAGCAGAAGTGAGCATCCCTTCCCGGACTGGCCTGTAAAATCCTCCCGTGGGTAACCATCATCGTCTTTCCCCATGCACTGGCTAGAGACGGAAACGGAATAGGCTAGGTTCTAGCATCACCTGGAAGGCACCGCATGAATGACCCACTGTACTCCTATATGGACAAGAAATAAATTTAAATCCTGTTAAGGCATCAACATTCCGGCATTTATCTATTGCAGTGTCCAACATTAGTCTAAGTAAAGAAGCTCTCACTCTGTGTACAGTACATGGCAAGCCAGGCTGGGGTGTGTCTGTACAGGTAAGAGTAAGTAAGAATATGCAGGGAAGGGCCTGAGGCTGGGAACATCCACAGAGACACTTGGCTCCGTGTGGGATTTTTGGAACATTCTCCACCCCCTACCCATCCCCAGCTGCAACTTGGACCTGGCCATGAACACTCACTAATCACTTCTTCTCAGCTCTCTCCCTTACTGACCATTCTGCCAGACATTTGGACCTAACTGAGTGCCCCCCTCTTTTTTTTCCAATTAGAGGTTGAGTAAATGCATCTCTTTGTCTTCAAACATTTTCCTTGAGCTAATAATGTTCCTTAAAATCTTCTGAACTTGCCGTCGGGTCTGACAAAAAGCTTACTGAATGCCTTGCTGTAACCTTCTATTACACTCAACCTTCTAAAGTTGCCTTTTATAGCAACGTGCATCAACCCTTCCATTTATACTGTGTTTTTGGCTCTGTCCCTTTCACACACCACTTCTCCACAGTGCCTCTTCAAGTCTTTCCATCTCATTCTCCTCTCTGCCCTGCTGCTGTTTCTTTTCCAAGAAATGATTTCTCTCACCTTTCGTACATTTCCTCCCTTCCCAGCACCCCGATCGCCACCCCACTTATTCTCTGAAACACATTCCTTCCTTTCAAACTAGGAAAGAGAAGTTAAAACTTCCCCTTCGGTTCTTGTTCACTTCTGCCGTAGTTAAGTCAAGCCATGTGGATAACTAATTAAAATTAGTTGGTCATTACCATTCTTACTCTCCTGCCTCCTATGGTGGCAGCCCGCTGTCTTCCGATCTCCCAGTCCTAATTTCCCATCATGCTAAGAGGGGGGTGATAAAAGCCCCACCGTTTTTTAAGAAAAGAAGCATTAACAATTTGTAAAGGAAATAAATTGCAGAGTCAAAAGCATATTACAAGAATTGTCATGATTTGTTCTCAAGTTTTACCTCTGCAAACATTCCTGTTTTTACCATTGTAAGAAATACACATCAGCTCTTACCAAATCTCTTTATACATTTCAGATACTTGCAGACTCCATCCTTTCATTCCTATTTTTCCTCCAGGTATTTAGACTCCTGGCACTACCAAAAAGAACTGCAGTAGCAATGGAAAGCACAAAAATACTAAAATAACTTATGAAAGACTGTGAAACAGTTAAGGAAGGGGCAAGATCTCTGGATCTGTGTATGTAAGACTAAGAACACTTACTGTCATTGAGCATAAAATTGAGCCCTAAACTTCAAAGCAAGCAGTTAATGACAAAGCAGAAAAAAAATGTAACAAAGATCCCAATGGTTAATATTAGAAAGCATACTGTACACGACTAGCTTCTTTGTTACTCTTGTAATAAAGTCGTGGAAATGCTTCTAAAATATTTCTTTACTTCCTGCCTATTTGCTAAAAGGATATGACACAGCATAACATAAAAAAAATCATTATCATAAAAATAAAGACAAGAGACATGCTAAATGGGGATATATGTGTGGAAGCAGAAATAATTATAACTTTCTTTTAAAAGCTAGGCTCAAGGGAATGAACACAATTGAATATAGAACTTAGCTCTGAGCTTCCCAGCACCCACCGCAAAGATGGAAACAAGGGAATATTACTGAATTTTCCCTAACTGTAGTTGCAGAGATGATGGTCTCCTGACCACGAACAATGAGAGGAAGTTGCCCCATGGGTCTTATCGTTTCCCTTAATCTTTAGAAAGAACTTTCTAAGGATTTTTATCACAGAATCCTTAAATTCCTGGCATACTCCACTGTCCAATGGCTTCATCATATTACCAGCTCTCTGCCTCCACCGTGACTTTCCCTAACCCTTTGACTCAGTCATTTGGGTCCCATGACGTTGATATGCACCTATATCAGCCATACCAATGGTAGTCTTGTCTACATATATTGTTTAGTTGCATTTTTATTTAAGAAATTTTTAGTCATTCTAGGAAGTCATAGCTTTGGCATGCTGGTTGCAGGATGTCTTCCCTAATGCACATTAAATAAATGTCTGTAAAGACGATACCATTCTTGAGACTATTCATGCAGTGCTGATGCTACTGACTCTACTCCCCACAAAGTTCATAGGGGAACCTCTGTCAGAGGATGTTTCTCTCCAGCTTCTACTTGATCCTGCCCATTTAAGTCGCAGACCATCACAGCTGACACATGACCTCCCTTGCTCTGTCTAACAGGATTGTCCTTCTGGCTTGTGAACGGCCTCCTCTTTCCTCCCATTCCACCTGAGTGCCATCTTTCTCTCCAAGGCTGGTTCCAGTCCCACTTTCTCCATGGAGTCTTTCCTGATATCAGCCTTGAACCTGGACTTCCCTCCAATGACCTCCCAGAGCACTCATCTGGCTCCTAACGTGTTATTACACAGCAGATGTCCTTCAATATATAGTGAGTTCTTGTACATATTCCCTAGCAACTGAGCACATTGTAGGCGCCCAGTAAACATGGCAACATGTCAGGGCTGAGCTCTGAATTTGGGGCCAGGAGACCTGGGTTTTGGGTCAGTGACTCTTCAAGCTTCAGTTTATCCGGCTATAAAACAGTGAAGAAGTGGGTCAAGTGGGGATCTCACCTTCTCTGAGGTCTCTGCCATCTTGCCCCGCCCCCCGTGTTAAACTCCTGCTTTCTTTGGTACCCCACTGCCTTCTGTGTCAATTCCCCTTTGTGCACCCTGACTTTGGCTTTTTCTGTTGCAAAGGTGCCTTGCAATTTCTCTCCAGGGTGTCCTACCAGTGGATTCGTTAGCGGTCCATTCTTGTGGATCGCTATATAATTAGTGGTCCATTATTAGCGGTCCATTCTGTGGACCACTAATAGTTAGCCATTTTTGTCTGTAAACAACTCCCTCTGCTCCTCACCTTCTGCTCATGGCAGACATATCCCTGCATCTTGGACAGGCTTCTGTCCTTTATCCCCATCCTCAAACTGGTCTTAGTATCTGTCGGTTCTACATGGCCGATTTTCAGCCTCCCTTTTCCTCTGCTCAATATCTTTGCTTCCCACCTCTTCTTTCCTTGGAAGTGCAGGACATTTTTGTCCTGTATAAACAAAGACTTCTCTTGTTTTTGCACAGAAGCCAGAAAGTATCAGACTCTGCAATAATAGAAGCATTCTGTTCTCATCACAGCTCTACTACTGACTGACTCTGTAACTTTGGAAACACAGATTAAACTTTCTGAGCCTCAGTTTCCACTTCTATCCAGTAGGGATGACATGGTCTGGGCTGTCTCACAGTCACCAACTGAGACCATGGTGTTCCAAGTGTGGCCGTCAGCACCTCCTCCTTCTGTTCCTTGCTACTTCCTGGGCCCAGCCCAAGTCAGACCCCTGTCCCACCATCCCCTCTACCAACTAATGAGGCCACTCCTGTGAACAGCTTTTCCTCAGAAGCATGTGCACAGCACTTTAGAGTTCACACATCATTGTCTCATAGTCTACCCTTTGATCCTCACACGCACAAAAACTGGGGTATAATTGTTAATCAGTCTTCAGAAAGGCAGAAATCCAGGGGCACCTGTGTGGCTCAGTCAGATGGGCCTCTGACCCTTGATTTCAGCTCAGGTCATGATCTCAGGATCGTGAGATCGAGTCCTGTGTCCGGCTCCATGCTGGTCGTGGAGCCTGCTTGGGATTCTCTCTCCCCCTCTCCTTCTGCCCCTCCTCTATCTCTCCCCACCTCCACAAGAAAAAAAAAAGAAGGCGATCCAGATACAGGCTATAACATGGATGGGCCTTGAGGACATGAAGTAACATAAGCCAGTCACAAAAAGACAAATGCTGCATGATTCCACTTACATGAGGGATCTAAAGTAGTCAAACTCATAGAGACAGACAGTGAGTGGAATGGTGGTTGCTGGTGGCAGGAGCAGGGAAGAAAGGACTGGGCAGCTGTCATTTAATGGGACAGAGTTCTGGTTTACAGAATGAAAAAAGTTCTGAAGATGCTGCATAACTATAGCATGCATGTGACTATATGTAACACTACTGACTGTACACTTAAAAAAGCTTGAGATGGTAAATTTCATGTCATGTACATTTTACAACAGTTTAAAAAAATTTTAAGGATATCCAACTCTTACACTTTTTAAAAGGAAGTATTATAATCATTGTGGCCATTTTCGAGGTGAGGAAGCTGGGGCTCAGACAGGCTCACCTAGGACGTGCATCCAGATCTTCAGACCCTGACCTCGTCACCTGCACTCCCAGAGCGCTGGGGGAGAGCACGAGGGCCACATTGGAGCCACAGGTATCAGCACACAGCAGCCCCTCCAAGCCCAGGGAAGGAACCCCACGCCCCTTCACCACAGCATGGGAGGTCTGTTGGCCCTGACCCAAGAGACCCGCAGGCACTGCCGTCCTTTGTCCCCGAGACCCAGCTCAACTTCCCTCTATCTGGCCCCCATCTGCATCGCTCGTCTGCAGTGTCCTCACACTCCTCTGTGGATGCCTGGCCATTACCACATGGCCAGCCCCTGCCAGCTGCAGGCTGGGGTGAATACAGCAGTGGCCCACTCAAGCCGTGTTTCTCCTGCTTGGTGGTGTGAGAACAGGGGCTGCCTCTTCCTGCTCTGCTCTCCCACAACTTTGCTCTGTGCTCCTGCTACATGACTCCGTTTAGCTGGCTCCCCTCAGGGAGTCTTCCCTGGTCTGCCATGTGGAGTTAAATTGCCCTCCTCTGGGCCGCACTGAGCCTGCATCTTGTCTGAGGCCTGTCACTCTGTTCTGCCATTGCCTCTCTCCTGTAGTCCCCTTCCCCGTAGACCCTCGGCTCCCAGAGGCAGGAGCCTAGGGTCCCCCTGCCTTACCGCCTGCTGCTTGGAGCCTTGAGTCAATGGGACAGGGCGGGGCTGCACAGGTGCATGTGGAATCACAAAGAAAGGACAAGACCCCAGGCCAGGATGAATGTGGGGACAGAGCTGCACGGTGCTGCCTCTTCCCGTGCAAGAGACGGCTCCTGTGAGCCACGGATGCTAGGGCGCTGACGGAGGCCGGCAGGGGACAGGAGAGGCAGCTGTCTGTGTGGGCAGGATGAGGCAGGCAGCCACGTCATTTGACTGAGGAGGCCATGGCTCCGACTCTTCCGGCAGAGGCAGGAGCCAGGGCCTGAGGGGGTTGTCTGAGGTTCCAGAATAAACGTGCAATGTGGTTCAAACCTGCGTCCTTCCCTGGATTTCCTCAAACTCCGGACACCTGGACCAGCCACTGTGGTGACCTGTGCAGAACTCCCCGATCTGAGTGACCTTGGCCAAGTCATTTCCTCTCTGAGCATGAGCGCCCCCTTCTAGTCCAAAGAGGTGAAATGAACGATCCCTGAGGTCCCTTTTAGTATTAACATTGCATGATTATAAACATTTCCAATGTTTCGTGGGGTTACTCACTATGTCCTATGTAGTGAAGGCTTATTTATCTTACGTAGGAACCAAGCAACGAGAGGCATTTCTTTAAAGGTAAAGTTTCCCAAAGTGAGAAAACCACCCTCCGCTGGGCTGCCTCACCCCCTGGCCTGTACTTACCAGGGCAGAGACGGCCTGTAGTTTGCCAACATTCTGTTTCCTCGTACTCCTGGACCCCGATCCCCAGCTCTCCTTGTAGCCAGGTGCGACCACCTGGCTAGATCTAGAGAATGTGAGTCGAAGTGGTATATGTCACTTCCAAGACAAGACTTAGGAGGCAGATGTGCCCTTCTCTACGTGCCACCTGGATGCAGGTGACGATGATGGCAGAGACGGGGCAGGCCTGGGTTACGGAGGAGGGCCGCCCACCAAGTAGGAATATTCACCTCCGGCCACTCCATGAGCACGAAATAAACTTCTATGGGGTGAAGTCACCAGGCCTGTAGGGTCTGTTTGTTACTGAAGCTGTGCCTGTGCTAACGGATACGCTGCTATACCTCTAACCCCGTATTTTGAGTGGGTGTCATGTGTCTGCGCTGAAGCCCCAGGGTCAGGTTTTACTCCTCCCCGAGCCAGACTCAACAGCAGCTTGTTTTTTTGGAAGAAATGTCACAACTTGAACAGCCCCTTCTAGCACATCTTCTCTTTGTGGCCTCTTGTTGTCCCTCTGCTCCGCCTGGAGGGGACTTATAGCTCTATCAGCTCCAACTGTCGGTGGTCACAGGGGCGCTGGTGACCACCCTCACCCAGAGGCAGCATGGGGGGCACTGGGAGCCGAGCGGGGTGGCCTTGGTTGTCCTGCCGACTGGGTGAGGGGCACTCCCGGCACACGGTGGGTGCAGACCGGGCAGCCTGCACATTCCTCAAGGAACAACAGTCCCTGCAATGAACTGTCCTGCCCAAAAGCCATTAGTGGCCCGACGTTGATGCTTATGACACAGACACTTCTTGTGACATTTCCCGTGGTTTCTTGCCCCTTTGCCTTACCATCTGCTGAAAGCCTTCTTTCTTTTCCCTGTCTGCTCCTTGTCCGCACAGCACCTTCTTCCCCTCTCTCTCCAGGAGCCCCTGCAGGGAGATGACTGCCTCCAGCAGCCCTGACTTGGTGGCCGGGCCAGGCTCTCACACACATGGGTGGACGAGCGGCAGCATGGGCCTCTCGTCTGAACACGGACTGCCCACCATGCCCGTCCCCCAGAGGAGGACCACAGAACAGCTCCCCATTCCTGGCACGTAGGTTGGCGAAAATCCTACAGGAACACAAGCTCCTACCAGGACTGTGGCTGAGCCCCAACCCAGCTGGGTGCTTGTGGTACCAACACCCACACGGGCTCCCATCAGCAGCTGATGTGAAACCCTGCTCCCTTTGTCACCCCCACCCACACGAGCATACACACACGTGCACACACACACATTCATGGAGCAGTTATGTGCCCTGGATCCCTGGCTGCCCACAACACTGATAATAACTGTTTTCTTCCTTCAAAAGGCATCTGCTAGGTAGTTAATGCTTACTTTTTTTTCCCATAGTAAAGTACTTTATTATTTTATTATTTTTTTTATTAACATATAAAGTATTGTTTGCCCCAGGCTACATGTCTGTGAATCGTCAGGCTTATGCATTTCACAGCACTTACCATGGCACATACCCTCCCCAATGTCCACAACCCAGCCACCCCATCCCTACCCCCCTGCCTCCCAGCCACCCTTAGTTCGTTTTGTGAGTCTAGGAGTCTCTTATGGTTTGTCTCCCTCCCCATCCCTTCCTGTTTCATTTCTCTCTCCCACCCCTACAAACCCCCGCCTTGCCTCTCAAGTTCTTCATATCAGAGAAATCATGTGATATTTGTCTT
>JAQQSY010003736.1:0-12765 GCA_028646535.1 Procyon lotor
CCAGGGAGAAAACTACTTTCAAATTTTGCATTGTTGCTTGGCACCAGCTGCCACTAATAGTGACAGTAGTCAATACTTACGATGGGTTAGCAGCCTTCACTATCATTTGAATCTCTGTGACGTGCAGGACAGAATCTTTACATAACTTATGTAACTCTGTATACTACATATTTACAGTACGTTTTTAAAAACTAGGAGTATTTTTCTTAGTTTTTTCTAATTTGGCCTGAGAAGCACAGGTTCTGTTTTTTTTTTAAGATTTTATTTATTTATTTGAGAGAGAGAGAGAGAGCGCACACACATGAGAAGGGAGAGGTCAGAGGGAGAAGCCAGCTCCCTGCTGAGCAGGAAACCCGATGTGGGACTCGATCCCAAGACTCCAAGATCATGACCTGAGCTGAATGCAGTTGCTTAACCAACTGAGCCACCCAGGCATCCTGAGAAGCATAGGTTTTTTTTTCCTCCTTGTACTCACATATTAAAACTAGTGCAGAATGAGATTTACTCTCATGTATTTAAGAACTACGAATTAATGAAACCCATTTGTCCTTTGACAAAAATTTAGTATTAAACTTTTACAGAAGATTGAGTTTGTGTAATTAAAATGATATTGAGTTGTTTTTAAATCTCCCTTCAGATAGTGTTGTGCCCCAAATGTTGTGTTTTGAAATATGCAAATTGATATTTCAGCTAGAATTTTATGACTCATATCACCATTTATCTCTAACAAGAGATGTTCAGTTTCAAAAAGAATGATTTTAAACTTTTTCGGTGAGTATACATGGCCAGCTTCAGCATGCCCCTACACCGGTTAGAACTTTCAAGTAAATTAGCTGATGTTACCTGAAAAAAAATATTAACATATATGCTTAGACGGGGTCCCTCAAATCCCAGACTATTCTCTTTTTTCATAATTCCTGAATGCCAGAGAAATAGACTGAATGCCAGTCTAAACCAGGAATTAAGAATTGTTCCCTGCTTTTTTTTTTTTTTAAGATTTTATTTATTTATTTGACAGAGAGACAGTGAGAGAGGGATGGGGGAGAGGAAGAAGCAGGCCTCCTGCTGAGCAGGGAGCCTGATACGGGGCTCAATCCCAGGACCCTGAGATCATGACCTGAGCCGAAGGCAGACACTTAATGACTGAGCCACTTAGGCGGCCCTGTTCCCTGCTTTTAATTAGTACTTTTATATTCCCTTAAGAGAAGAGATAGGTTAGTAAGCAATTGGTCTTGTTACTGCACACTATGAATAATGCTGAGAGAAATATTACAAAAGGTAGAATCATGCTCCTAGAACAGGGCTGCAGCAGTTGTTACTTGGCTTATCTTCAGTGAGAACTTCATCTAGCCACACCCGGATCCAAGGCAACCCATCACCTTCATATCCACACCCATCCTGAAGGATTCCGGTGCTCAATGAGTACTGTTTCTTGGGATCTAGCATTGAGGGGAAAGGATATGGGCATGGCTTTCTTCTGGATCCATCAAGCCCCCAATAAAGGACTTGGAGGTATCATGTGCTGCTTCTATTGCTGAAATCGTTAGGCCTTGTTTTCAGTCTGGTACTTAATCAGTCCAGAACTTAGCTGTGCTTTTATGTCATGAAGAAGCCAATCCATGGGGCCGATGGAATCTAAATGACCATATTTAAGGCTCTATTTCAACACACGAGGCTTTCTAGATGAAAATATATCATGAGAAAAGTGACACACAGAAGGACATTGTGAATGTTCCTATGGCTGGTCAAGGATGTCTCTGGAGGTGACCAATATCATCCACATCATCACTGAATCTTGCATCCTTGAGCCACAAGTTCTTCTCCTCTTCCTCTAGTTGACACATTTAGCTTAATACAGAGCCCCAGCAGTTTATACAGTGTAATTAGCTGACTATCTAAGAGAATTGACCTCTATCTTTATGTGAGATCTATTTATCCGAATTTCTCTATTATCAGAAGGATACTGACTCATGCAATTCTGGATGCAGAGATTTGATCTGTGTCTCCTATTAGTTTACTTTCGTGATGATAACGTGGGGTAATGAGATGTTCAGCCATATAGAATAATCAAATAGAGAACCCACAACCTATTTAAATCCATAATTTAAACATCACAGTAAGGTAGATATTAGTTTCCAAATGCTGCCTAACAAATACCGCACACTCAGTGACTTAAAACAACACAAATCTGCTGTCATAGTTCTGGAGTCCAACATCTACAACGGGTCAGCAGGGCTGCATTCTTTCTGTCAGCTCTAGGGGAGAAGATTTCCTTGCCTTTTCCATGTGGGTGAGAGGTTTCCCACATTCCTTCACCCGCGGTCCTTTTCTCACTCCAAAGTCAGCTTCCATCATCACAGCTTTCTCTAACCTTGACCTTCTTTCCCCTTTCCATAAACACTCGTGTGATGATGCTAGGCCCACCTCAACAACTGAGCATGGTCTTCCCATCTCAAAATCCCTCACATTATCACATCTGAAAAGTCACTTGTGTCATGTAAAGTAATACATTCACAGAGTCCTGGAGTTAGGATATGGACATCTTTGGGGGCCATTGCTCTGCCTACTATGGGAAGTAATACCGTCCTCTCATTGTATTTCCAGCAATACTGTCAAGAACGCTATCATGTTTTTCCAAATGAGGAAACTGAAATTGAACAACATTGTACATGTTGGATCACACACACAGGCTCATGGATCTCACCACAGCACAAAGGCAACGGGCTCACTGTCCCACCAGGCTCCCATGGCCACCTACCCCCTACTCTACATAAGCTTTCCATGCTTCCCAACTGCTATCTATAGAGTTTTTATTTTTAGCTTAAATAAATAATGCTGAAAATAATTACATGTGGAACGTTATCCCAGTCAACAAGGAACCATGACATATATCTTTGTCAATGCATAGATTTCTATTAATTCTATAGATGTAGACACCTAATGGTCTGGTCGGGACAATCTATCTCAGTTTTAAATGGAAATTTCTCATTTGTTTCATTGACTAGGAAATCCTTTAAAAAATCTATGCTACTTTATTTCTTGCAGTCTAAATTATTCTCCACGAAGAATAGTTAAGATTGTACTTACAAAACCAAAACAGTGATATGGATATCATGAAATACACACAAATATACATATGTGTGTATGCATACTTATAAACATATGCATTTGTGTACATGTGTATCTTTTGGCTGGATGTACACAGTTATGTTTACAATGGACAGAGAAAGGTACAGACAGAAGGAGAGGTTAGAAGTGCCTGCAAAGTAGATCATCACTATACAAACAGAAATGGGAAGACAGTATTTCTATTTGTGCACCCCCATGTGTATATGTAGTCCACAGAGTCTGTACTCTTTTGACCTATGATTTCTCATATTCACCTTCTCGGGCTCTGAGATTGTAGGATTAGGACACATGTGTGTAAGCAAGATTTTAGCACTGTCACAGCAGCGGGTTGAAATTGGGAATTTATTACAGAGAATGGGAAGTTTTTACCTGAGAGACATTTTGACCCAGAGTATCAGGGGAAAAAATATATATATATTTATATATATATATTTATATATATATTATATATATATAATATATATAATATATATATATAGGTGGGCCTATTATATAATAATATAATATAATATTATTTTTATATATATTTTTATATATTATTTTATAAATCATTATATATATTATTATATATAATATATAATATAATAATATATTATATTATAATAATATAATGTAATATATATAATAATAATATATATAATAATATATAATATATATAAAATATATATATTTATATAAAATATATAAATATATAAAATATAAAAATATATATATATATATATATAAAATCAAGGACAACTGCACCTAGAACCAAATTACCAAGTTTTGGGGCAGAAATACAGCAACCTGGCTCCCCAGAGGTCTCTAATTGCTCACTCAGACAGAAAGCACCGTGTCCTAGCCCAGAATAAGAGCAACTACATCTTTCCTCTCTTAACCTTTTGGCCCCAATTTCATTCTTCCTCCCTTTTGGTCTCCCTTTTGATGTCTGAAGAGAGCTCATTTATTTGTTTTCAGTGTGGTCTCACAAGATATGCTGGATGCAGAGAAGTAGCTAGACAGGAAAACAAGGAATCTTGTTGATGAACAAAGGAGCTTGCCTTCCATTGGGGAGGAGGGGGCCGGTGGTGTGGGAATGAGGAGTTGAAAACACCAAGACTTTCCAACAATACGCAGCTTCCAGGTTTCTAAATATAATATGGAAATATGGGTCTTCCAGGCTAAAGGGAAGGAGTATTAGCAGTATCTACGTAATTCTATGTTCTTGGTTTCTTTCCCCTCGCATTTCGTGATTTGTCTTTTTCTTATTGCCCTTCATTTTTAAATAAGGAAAGTGTCTTCTAATGTAAATTGAGTCAATTCATTTTGAAAGTAGTTCAGGCAATGATTATAAATATGCTAACATGACTTAATACTATAGCTCCCATCGACCTCTACTGTCTTTGCTTTCAAATCAAAGATCCCCACAGGTAAGCTATTTTTCTTTCATACAACTGTTATGTTTTTTTCTCCTCTCTAATAATTATACTTAGAAGAATAAAAATAAGCAGTTCTTTCTTATTCACCAAGAATAGGTCATATGTAGGTATTTACATATCTTCCCAAACCTCACAACAACTCTGTGAAAGGCACTTACTATTTCTGCTGAGTTTCATAAGAAAATTGTAAGAAAGGAATGGGCATTGTTGAGATCTATAAATAGTACATGTGAGGGAACTGAGGCTGTAAGGAATTCTTTAAAGGACATATCTGCCCAAATTCTCTGAGGGAATCCCACAACAGACTGCCTTATGCAGACTGCCCTACGGTTGCCCCTCTACCCTCTGACTTTGGCTTGGATGCAGTAATTTCACAATCTTTGAAGGCCTAAATTTCTTCCAGGAGCTTTTGCTATTCTCTAGGCAATTACCTTCAGAGATTCCTTTGCTCTCTTATCTACCTTCCTGTGTAATATTTTCATACCCTCTATCAACTTAGATACATGGACTGCCTCTTCCCTATTTTAACTTCCTCCAAAATAATCCCTTTCATAACAAATAATAATAATGAGAATTAACCTTGGTACTAAAATACTTTATGGAGTAAAAGGCATTGGAGAACTTGATTAGTACCTGGTGAGAAGTCATCTTCCAACTAAAGGAGCCAGGTATCCTAAACAGTCATTAACAGGGTTCTGTCTCTTTAGGAAAGGCTGAATGAAAGCAGGGACCATGACTACATTGCCCAATGAAACTATGGAAACAGCAAAGTAATCTCAGGTCTTAAGCCTGGACCTGGAAATACTGTCCCCTGTGCTCTATCCCCTTCCTGACAGCATAAGGAAATAAACACAGAGGAATCATACAGACACAAACTAGACAAAAGTACTACTAAAGTTCCTAGAAGCCACCTTCCTTGGTCTCAAGTATAAAACCTCCTTCTTCCCAGAAGACAAAATGATATAGAAATGATGAGTTTAATTTATAAACTCTGCAGGTTACTTGCTAAGTGAGATCTCCATCATATTCTTCAATAACTCTGAGCTCTGTTTTCTCATCTAAGAACTTGTGTATGGGAAGAATTTTCTGAAGATAATAAGACATAAAAAAATAGCTAACATGTTCTATCCCTGGAAAACTGATTATCAACCTTTACTCGTTCTCCAGAGTTTTCTGACAATCTTTATGAGTTTGAAATACCAATCTCCTACCTTCTTTCTTTATGTTTAACTTTATATCCTTGACCCTGATATTCTTTATGGATTCTTTCAAAGGTTTTCTTAACTAAGTACCTTGAATGTATGTAATTGTTGCTTGAAATGACTGTGTCCCTTAGGTGATACAAGACAGCAGATTTTTAAAATACTGTGGCATAATGAATAGTCCATGAAATGGCTAAAGACTCTGTTGAAATCTTTAAAAGATGGAATCTACATTGCAGACAACCAAAGAAAGACAGATGGAAAGAAATGTAAAGTTACCTAGAACCTTAAAAAGTAAAGAGTTGAGAGGAACTCCCACTCTATCTCTCTAACTAAACCAGGTCTCTTTGTACATCACCAAAATGTGGGCAATTGAGAATATTATTTAGCTCCCCACAGAAAAGATGATGGAGCTGAAGAACCAATATCAAAGATCTGACCTTTGAATACCAGATATTATCAGAGAAAACTAGCACAAGATTGATAATCACACATATAGCTGAAGATAGTTCCTCTTGATTGCAGAGGAAAAAACATCCCCAAATAGGTAGGACTCACTGAGCTGTAACTACAATTAATAAATGAGATTATCACAAAGATATAGTCCCTGTCAGTGAAGTTAGACCAGTTATGCTGAAGTAAACAAACAACTCCCAAAACTGAACATAGAAAAAATTAAAGTTCTTGATCATGCTACAAGTCCAGTGACGACTATTTGGGGGAGGGTATGGTTCTGCCTGTTTTGTTCTTCAGGGATACTGGCTGACAAAGATTCCATCAACCATTAGGTGATTTGCACATGCCTTTATTGTGTGTCATTTCCACTCACTTTATGTTGGCCAAAACGAATTACATGACTATGTCTAACTACAATCCTATTGACTAGAAAAAAAGGCGAAGCAGAGTATTTCTGAGGGCCCTCTTGCCTGCCATATAACATCACAAAATAACGTAAAATAATGTAAAATATATAGATGTACAAACTACTAGGGAGAAAAATCATAGTACTTATAAGTAAAAAATAGAATTAAATGAGAAATTCTGGAGGAGAAGGGCACACTTGAAGAATCGCCCATGGAATCATATTGATCTCTATATATGGAAGAAAAAGAAAGAATCACCCGATGGTCTTTGGATAATTATGAAATACGCCCTTTCGCCGAAATTTTCTTCGGGAAATACCTCCAGGTACTGAAGGCTGATTTTCAGAAAGAATTTTTGAACAGGGGTGTTGTTGATAAAAATGAGTACTGACAGATCCATTTATCAAAGAGGTGGGTGAATAAGCTCATGGAAAGCAATATCTACAGCTGGTTAGAATTATCTGAGCACTGAAACATACTACATTAACAACAAATACACAGTATAAAACAAAACCACAGCCATGTTTCCAGAGCTCTAATTAGATTACTAGGTTGGTGGAAGACTGAAAAGATAAAACCACAAAATACAGCATTTCTCTTTCCCATGTAATTGAATCCACAGTTATCGTGGATGATTGGAATTATGTAAAGAAATCATAATAGTTACAGAAGTTTTAAAATGATCAGTAACACACACACACACACACAGCAATAATTATTCAGTTCCTAAATTGATTTAGTTTCTATATTTTTGAAATCATGCTTAATTCAGTAAAAGGTAAGGAGAGGAGTAATGCCAGCACCATTAGTATAATTATGCTTAGTACAGTTCTTGGTAATACTGACAATTTAAAGTACATCTTATTTGTTTAGATAAAAGGTGAATTATAGAGTTGAAAGGCAGGATGTAAATCAAATGTTAGGATTTTCAAAAATAAATATATATTTTTTTATCTACAACAGACATGCATAAAATTTAAAGGTTAGAATACAGCAGTGGAAAAAACTATCTGATATATAGCCACCATTGTTCTTCTTTTCCTATTTAAATCAGTAAAATGTATGGGAAATATTATCAAGTGAAACAAAAAGCGGACTTAAATGATAATGAAAGGCATGCGCAGACATGACAATACTCAATCTATTTACATCCAACAAACAGCAAGGCATTCCAGTACATAAAGCAAAAACTGTGTTACAAATACTAGGAATAAAAGAGAAACATCATTGCAGTGATGTTTTAATTCATTGTTACTATTACATATGACCGTTAAAAATAGATAAAAGCAAAGACAGGAAATGAGAAATGTATAAATTATGGGATTTGATTCCAGTTGTATGTTTTCTCTTTTATTATTTTTCTTTGCTTCAGCTAACGAGCTTAAGCAACTTAAGACTTGGCTGCTAATGGTATCAGCACCCTCTCACATAGGGCAGAAATCACTAAAGCCAAAAATCTTTTAAAAAATTATCTCTAAGAGGTGCCTGGGTGGCTTAGTCAATTAAGTATCCTGCTCTTGATTTTGGCTCAGGTCATGATCTCATGGATCATGAGATCAAGCCCTGTGTCTGGCTCCTTGCTCAGCAGGGAGTCTGCTCAAGATTGTCTCCCCCTCCCCCTCCTCCTACTAGGGCACACTCCTCCTCTCTAAAATAACTAAATCTTTAAAAAAAATAAAAGAATCTCAAAATCCAAATGTATGTTCCTCCATATGCCCACTGAAATTATTTCAGTGTTGTTTATTCAACATTATACTGCTGTCCCTATTCATGTGTTAATTAACCAAGATCTCCTATTCGTTATTCTTTGGTTTTTACAACTTGTTTACTACATTATTTGGTTATGATGCTGGACTGAACTGATGTCTTAGAAAAGATCTAAAAGCGTGAAGATGTAGCATTCTCTTACTTCCAAGAAGATTACAAGTTCATTTTCAGGGTAACTAGTTAGAGAGCCAAATGGCATTAATGCACTTGATGCTCTTCTGTCTTAAATAGCATTGTTGTTTTGTGAACTAAAAGCCAAAGATTGCATTTTATCTCAGCAAATTTGCTCTAGTGTAAGTCTGTTAGATTCAAACTCCTCATGCGTGGAAAAAAGGCAACTAATGTACTGTAAATGAATGAATATAAACTAAGTTGCTGGAATTTATAATGAGAGATGAAATTAAGGACTTATTCTGCCTCTTAGCAGTGAAATGAGTTCTAGTCAATTGGATTATTTTTCAGTAAAAGTTTTACGGAAGTCTAAATTAGAAAACACAAACAAAACCAAATTAGAAATCATGTGCAAAATATAAACGCAAATTTGCTTTGAGAAAGTAAACTACTGTTGAATTGATTGGGAACATGAGCATAGACGATTGTCATTTTTAATTCCTTTAGTGTCATAAATTGAATGGTAAGACATGTTTTTATTTCAGTAAAAATCTGTGTCTATGACAACAAGAAATTTTTAGGGTACAACCGTATCTTAATAATCTTAAGGTCTAATTCCTCATTTTCCACTTGGATAATAGCAGCCAGAAGAGCTGACCTGCTCTGAGGCCAAATAGCCAGCACAGAGAGTGGAACCTGTGTGTTAGCATACAGTCATTTTCTTTTTCTTTTTTTTTAAGATTTTATTTATTTATTTGACAGACAAAGATCACAAGTAGGCAGAGAGGCAGGCAGAGAGAGAGAGGAGGAAGCAGGCTCCCTGCCTAGCAGAGAGCCTGATGTGGGGCTCTATCCCAGGACCCTGAGACCATGACCTGAGCCGAAGGCAGAGGCTTTAACCCACTGAGGCACTCAGGTGCCCCAGCATACAGTCATTTTCTCTCCAGAGATCTACAGATCTTTTTCATCCCTTATTATGTGGCTCATTAATCAAATTCTGGGCTAATACATTTAAAAACTGACTTGGAAATGTCGGAATTGTATTTTATCAGAAAATCTATAGGGACTACTCGTAAAGAAAATGACGCACAGGGCATCAGTGTTGGAACCTACATAGACTGCGGGGAGGAGAGGGGACAGTGGTAGGGGAATCCTAAAGTTCTGATCTGGAAACGCAGAAGAGTCTACAGCCATACCGCTCTGAACACACCCCATTGCGTCTGACCTCGGAAGCTAAGCAGCATCAGGCCTGGTTAGTACTTGGATGGAAAAGCAGAGGATAATTAAGGAAAGGCCAAGCTGAGAGCAGTCCTGTGAGAAAATGAAGAGGAAGAACTGCATGGCATCCAGATCAGTACATGACAAGTTTAAAAGTCAGGAATTCATCTTCAGAAGCATGGCCGGATAGGGCAGAAGATTGGGCTGCCCACCAAAGCACAGTGTCTCACACAAAAGTGCTTTGCAGTGGAAGGAAGCCACAGGTGTCCCTTGATGGATGTGTGGGGTGCTTGTGCTTGATGGCCAGGCCCTAGGGGGTTGTGTGATTAGGAGAGTCGTTAGGGAGTTAGAAGTAACAGGATTATGCGATGATATTTACATGCAAGCAGGATTATTTTATGATTAGGATCATCCAAATGAATAACGAATGTGTTCTCGGTGTTGGGAGTTTTCCGCCCTGCACTGTGTGAGTCTGAGACAAGAGCTGCTGAGCAGGTGTGTCTGATGACGTCAGATGAGCATACAGCACTCCATCCACCCAGTGGATGCGTGATTTTACTGCCTTTGAGGTACAGCAGAGGTGGTGGGCAGAGAGCCAGGATTTCTACTGGCCGGCTAAGCTTCTTAAGGAGTATCACTCACTTCAAGTTCCTGGAACTTGGATCTGGCTTTTACACGTTCTTGTTTGTCTCTCCATACAGAGTTTGTTTCTGCTCTCGATTTACAGTGTCAGGAAGAGATAGACAAAAGAAAGAAATATACATCAAGAGGAATTCACACACACGTATGCAGATAAAGCAAAATCTCTACAGAAATGTAGAGAGCCAAAGAACGAACACATACAGAGTTACGGAGACAGGCAAAAAAGGAGATACATGCACAGGCATAACCATAAACAAAGTCATAGAAATACAGATACACTACAACTACAAATAGAGATGAGGAAGAGATACACAGAGTCTCAGAGAGAAACACAGACATGCAGGATGAGGAATGTGCAGACACAGATCTGCAGAGAGAGAGAGATCCAGGCAGCACAGGTGGACAAATGAATGGGAAGATAAAAGAAGAGGAGATACATGATGGGGGAGTCCCACCAAAATCCAAACGTGTGTTGTTCTCAACAGTCTGTAAAACTATGCTTGCCAGGGCCTCGGTCATGCCAGTCTTATTAGAATTGCCAGGGCTAACACCAGGAATAAGCGGTTTTTTGTTTTGTTTTTAAACCATGCAGATATTTCTATTATGTACTTTTGGCGAGAAACATCTCGTATTAAATTTTCATCAATTGTAAAATAATGTACTTATCAAACATTCCTTGTTTTTTTTTTTAACTGAAAGAGCCTTACCAGTACACTAAAGATTTTTTGTAGTTTTTCAATGGTCTAGTGTATCACTTGTCCCCAATTTTAGCAACATTTTTGCCAAATTGATCTGTAACTTTAAAATATTTTCTACTTTTGTATACCCATTTATTTTAGCTTTCTAATACTTTGGGTTCTCTGGTTTCATCCTTACCCACTTTTATTATTTTTATTTATATGATTTAAAAATATTGTTGTGTTTTATTTATCTTAATTCTTGGGCTAGCTCTTTGTATTCTCCGCTGCTAGTTATTAAATTAACTGGAATGTGTGATAACAAGCAATGGAAAAGTTAAGTCAATTTGGCTTAAACAATAAAAAATGCTTATAAACTCTTGTACCTGGAAGTCCATAGGTCACGTAGGTTGTAGGCTTTACTTAATTTAGTGGCTTTGACTCCATTCCCCTGTATTCTTGGAGAAGGAAGAAGAAGCAGGAAACTTCTGTGTACCAGCTTCATCTTTAGGCTAGTAATCAGAGGGCTACAGTGTTCCTAATATAACTACCAGTAGCCAGCAGGAGAGAACTAGCTTAAGGTTTTCCCTTAAAATAAAGGGAAGTTTCCCAGAATCCCCTTTTCAAAATTTCCCTTACGTTGCATTGGCCCAGACTGAGTCTTGTGCTCTTTCCTGAACCTATCTCTGGCCAAGGAATGGCCTACTTTTTTTCTCACAGGTTTGGGTTCTTAAACCAATCACTGGCCTGGAAAGGGAATTTTGTTAATTGACATTGACTAATTAGAGCTCACAGCTGAGTTGGGGCCAACCTCTAAAACCTCACCATTGCACAAATCAGAAAAGGAGTAGATATCCGAAGGAAAATTAAGGTGTTAGCTTTGAAAGGGAATAAGTACCTAGCCAGCTCCTGGGTAGGCAACCAATTATAGCCATTGACATCATCACCTTTGTTTTTTGACAGGTCTTAACACAAATAAAAATCATACATGTAAAATGTTTTATATTTATTCTGATTTTTTTTAAATGACAGTGACAGTTCTACTAGCCGTCCTCTGTTTTATTTTTTCATTTTTTAACTAGCAAATTGAGAGATTTGGTAAACTATTAATCTTCTCTGTGAAATTTGCCCTGATTTTTAACCCCCAGAATTAATGACACTGTTTATGATATTTCATTTATATTTTAGTCAGAGTGTTTATTGACTTATATTTATGTTAGACCATGACCCCAAGGAGATGGGATAAGGCATTCATTCTTAAAGCTTCATGATCTTTTATTTTTTTTAAAGATTTTTATTCATTTATTTGACAGAGAGAGAGAGATCACAAGTAGGCAGAGAGGCAGGCAGAAGCAGGCTCCCTGCCAAGCAGAGAGCCCGATGCGGGACTCAATCCCAGGACCCTGAGATCATGACCTGAGCCGAAGGCAGAGGCTTTAACCCACTGAGGCACCCAGGCACCCTGCTCCATGATCTTTTAGAGTCCTGGAATATATTAAGTGCACAAATAATGTTGACTGAGTTGATTTAAATATCAAGCAACTGGAATGTTTATAGAGCATATTCACTGACATAAGAGACTGTGAGGGATGATTCCATATGATAATAATTTTGAGAAAAACTCCATAAGAGCTATATCACTCTGCTTTAAACTACTTTGGGGAAATTGTCCATATTTTAACAACTTACAATAAAAGTCTACCAAAAAAAGCTCCTAAAGTATGAAAAGCATAGCATA
>JAQQSY010003737.1:0-12765 GCA_028646535.1 Procyon lotor
AGAAAGAAAAGAAGGCATCCATACAGTACTGCTACATAGCATGCTTTTCTAAAATATCTTTCTCCATCTTCGATAATAGCTGCCTGCCCTTCAGTGGGCATATAACTTCAAAAAAGTTGCAAAATTGGTGTGGTATGTGTTCCATCATCCTTAATTATTTGTGCCAACCGATAGGAGCTGAAATATGGAAAACATCAAAAAGATAACCCTAAATTAACTTGGACTTGGACTTGGAATATGACCAGACACATGGGCTTAGCCATGAATGTATTTCCCCCCCCACTAAACCTCAGACCTCGTCCTCCCCACTTCTTGGCCTGGCTCCCACTTGCAACACTGGGGAGGTGCTCAGGAACCAAACCAAATCCTTTCTCAATTCTGAGAAAGGATTGTTTGGTGATGGAGATGTGGCTCTGAATTGGGTAGCGGAAAGGAAAGATGGCTTGGTCGGACTGACTACATAATTTAAGGGACTCAGTGCAAAATGAAAATGTGGAGCCTGTTATTCTAAAATTATTAAGAATTTCAAGATGGTGACAACAGAGTATTAAAACAAGAACGGGACTTTCTAAGCACGGAGCCTGGCGTGAATGTACATGAGAGCCGAGTCTTGGGGTCAGGTAGACATGAGATCAGCTTCCAGGTTTTTCATTTACACGCCGAGTGAGTCTCTTGAGGAAGTTACTTAAACATTTAAAGATTTGCTTTCTCATCTGTAAATCAGAGTAATGAGCATACAGCATCATTCTCAAGATCGTTGTGACAATTAGGAGAGACCATTACATATATGTAACATTGTTCCCATTCTGAGTGCCTAGCATTGTGCCCGGCTCATGGAGACTCTGTCTTCTCCCTCCTGTAGAGTGCAGTGAGAATTCATATGCTCAATTGTAAGCTTGAGGGTCTCTCCCCAACTTCAAATTATTTTTGGTTACCCACTGTCTACAAAACAAAATAAAAATGCACATGATGGCATATGAAGATCTTTCCTACCAGATTTTCTCCACTTCTCTAGATATGCCACCTATCACTCTCTCACATGTATCGAGATCTAAAATATAATTTGTATTTTTGCTTTTCCTTAAGGATCAATAATTATAAAAGGCATAAATGACATATGTTAAAAACAAGACGTCAGTCCCAAAAGGCGTATGCTAAACCTTACACCACCAAGCTGAGGCTTAATTAGGCTCAGCTCTCCCAGAAATGGAATCTAACCAGTCAATCAGGATTCGCCTGATCAGCACTAGTTAGGTGATCTGCCCCATAGACCCCTGCCATGCCTTAACAGAAAGTGACCTTATAATAACCAACCCTCTTTTTTGCCTCGTATAACTTCCTTGCTCCTGTTCCCTTCTGCCAATATGTCTTTCATTTTGTACAGTTCCTGGGATCTCCTTTTTATCTGCTAGCCAGGATGCTGCCCAATGTAAATCAGTTTTTGCTCAAACAAACTCTTAAACTTTTTAATATGCCTCAGTTTATCTTATAACACATATAATAAATATTTCTTTGTGCCAGATGCTGTGTTAAATATTCGGTTGCCGGGAACACTAATTCTCCGCTCCTGATGTTTCTTCCCATGAGAGGGAGCGTCATGAGCTGTAACACACCTGGCTACCTTCCACTGTCCCCCCAGGGGAGGAGTGATCTATCTCATTAGGGAGCTTGGAAAAAGCTGGGTATTTATAATCCAACCTCTTCCTCTCTCTCTAGCAAATCTTCTCACAGGGAGCATGTGTTCTCAATTGATCTCAGGCATGCTTTAAGCTTACTAGCAAATACCTTTTCCCAGTGGAAGACATATTGTACAGGACTGCTGCTGACCAGGTGGTAAGTCTGTTTATTTCTGGCGTTCGGTGTCAGGAAGCCCACACTCACCAGGGTCAGCTTTTTCGATCACAATTATCTCCTGTCTGCCCTACTCTTGTCTATCTCTTAAGTGGTTCAGAACTTGCGTGGGGAGAATGAGTATTATTTATTAAAGCTACTCACATACCCCAGTACAATCTACCTCCATTAGCTCCTTGAAACATCATAATTACCATAAGAGATCGGCATTTTTGTCACCTAATTTTTAAAGATAAAGTGAGGAGTAGCAATCAACTAAGTGGCACTGTCAAGATTTGAACTAAGTCAGTCTGTTGCCAAAGATTTTGCCCTTAAGTTTTCCCTTTTTTCTTCTTGCATGAAAGTTTAATAATGAACAATAAGAACATTCAGATTTGGGGTTGATGTTGAAAAGAAAGCTAACGTAGTATTGTATCCGGTATACTTATATTCTGTTTGGCAGAGAAGTAAGCCAAGCTAAACTTAAATTCAGCAAATGCTGAGTTTTATTTTAGGAAGAGCAAGCTGTAACCATAATAAAGAACTGTATTTACAGCTAACAGCAATACCCATGTTACTCTATAGGTCTTACACTACAATTTGAAACTACATTTCATGATTTATAAGGTCTGAAACATAAACAGTAAGAAGTGTGTTTTTGGACATTTCTCATTAACCATAAAACTAGTGATTTTGTGTGGAATTGTTTTGTCTATTTGTTCTCAAAATGAGTGCAAGATCTATCTGATAGTGAACCCGTTCTTTTTTTTTTTTTTTTTTTTTAAGATTTATTGATTTATTTGAGAGAGAGAGAGCACAGACGCACAGAGGCATGCACACAGGCTCGGGGAGGGGCAAATAGGGGAGGGAGAGAATCCTCAGCAGACTCCTGCTGAGGAGGAGCCTGACACAAGGCTCAATCTCAGGACCCTGAAATTAAGACCTGGGCCAAAATCAAGAGTCAGACACTCAACCAATTGAGCCACCCAGGAGCCCCTGCTGGTGAACCCATTCGGATTTGAGCAGCTGACTATTTTCAACATTTGAGGAACTCCTTCACATCCCTCCCATCTCTGCGAAGTTTTGCTTTCCTACTCGCTTGGTAAGAGGTAGGAAATTAAAACACCTGAAGTAGCAGATTGCCAATTTATGAGCACCTGAAGAATGAGCTCTGCCTATCCCAGATCCTTTATGCTGGTACACAAATGAGTCATCAAAAATTCACTAATATTTCAATTATTTATGCCAATGGCAGTTGTGCTAATAAGAGAAACAACAAAAGTGGGCAGTGCCAAGGAGTACTAGATCTGGTGGTTTTAATGTATTCATTTATATTCATAACCCAACCCTTCTCCATATGTTCCTAGTTATTATGTTCCATAAGAATTCCTACTAAGGCCCCACACAAGTGTCCCCTCTCTCTTGTGGTCCTAAGAATGTCAACACTGTGCAGTATTCTCTTCTTCTTATGTCTGTGTCCCTCCATATGTTGCTCATCAAGATGCATTTTTCCCTTTGTCATATCTGTCCAAAACTATTGACTCAACACATTGTATTTCTACCAAGAAAGCAATACATATTAAAAACTCCCAAGCATTTAACTACTTTTTAAATGTAAATCTTCCTCCATTTGCCATATCCATTCCCTGATCTGACATTTGTCCCTTTCTAAATACAGTGCTTGCCATTCTTGATTGTGTCTTTCACATTTTACCCAAAATTGCAATTGGAAAGGCAAAGAAAACAGAAGATGAAAGAATTCATTTGTATGGGACACCTGGTCGGCTCAGCCGGTTAAGTATCTGCCTTTGGCTTAGGTCATGATCCCACGGTCCCAGGATGGAGTCCCCATCGGCTCCTTGCACTGTGGGGAGTCTGCTTCTCCCTGTCCCTCTGCTGCCCGTGCTCTCTCTCTGTCAAATAAATAAATAAAATCTTTACGGGAAAAAAATGTAATTTGTACTTTTTGTAACCTTTATTATTTATCAAATATACTTCTTTTATAACAACTTTTATAACAGTTCAAGACAGGCCTAACAGCTAGTGCTCACTTATTTACAGACCCAGTGAATAATGGAAAAGCCTAGAGAATCGTGGCTTGGAAAAAGGAATCAAGAAGGTCAGTCTGACACTACCTACTATTGGGGAAATTGTCTTTTCTTTGAGAGAAGTTGACCGATGGTAACCAGAAGAGCTTCTAGAGAACAGTTGTGGACTCAAAACATGGGTTTTAGTCTGCATGGATGCAGCACCTTGTTTATAAAAAGGCTTCGCTTTTATTGCCTCGCTGATATTCATATAACCTGGTGACATAGAGAGTATTTTGCCCATTTAAAAAAAAAGATGTTGGGGCGCCTGGGTGGCTCAGTGGGTTAAAGCCTCTGCCTTCAGCTCACGTCATGATCCCAGGGTCCTGGGACCGAGCCCCCTATCAGACTCTCTGCTCAGTGGGGAACGTCCTTCCCCCTCTCTCTCTGACTGCCTCTCTGCCTACTTGTGATCTCTCTCTCTCGGTAAAATAAATAAAACCTTTAAAAAAAAATGTTAACTTGAGGCACAGAGAGGTAAATGACTGACTCAAGAATAGGTAACATATGATTACATAAGTTTCAGGTTGTAAACTTCGAATCCAACGCCTCCTCAGAAACCTGATGGTGAAAAGGACTTCCAATCCCCAAATTTCCTGAACTGTATGTCGAGAATTTGAGAGCATAGTACCGACTTGATTTGTCTTGTTGCATAGAAGGATATCCAACTTGGGGTCGAGAATTCCACATCAGGGTCTACAGGCCTTTCCTTCCTTTTCTGCCCACTAGTCTTTAGTTGCCTACCTTCAGTCTTCTGCCAACAGCAACCCTTACCTCTCCGGCGTAAGCAGGCAGTTCTAAAGAGTTGTTCTTGGTTCCCGTGGTAACAGACACTTAAGTTTCAGCTTCAAATGCCCCTTTTAATGAGGCAATTTTAAGAATATTCATGACAAATTACCAGACCACAGACTTAACTGTGGGAAGTTTTGCTTTGGAGAATCTAATAAGAAGAAAGCAGAAAGAATGAGCAGCAAGCAAAGTAGAGAAAATGGGGCCAGATTTGGAGAGGCGAATGGAGGGAAGGCCAGCTCTGACTACCAAAAACCAAATCAGAATCCATTCAAACCAGTGTTTTACATTATAGATGGTCACTGAAGGGCTACAACCAGATGGAGCCAAGATTCCTGGGGAGGAAGAACGAGAGAGTGAGGGCCACAGAGGACAAGAGTTGAGTGTGTCCTACAGAAGGCTGTGCATTTTAAAGAGCTTCCAGTTTCTATTTTATTGCTGACTGGGGTGGCTAAATGTAAGCAACAATCTTCCTTTTGTTTCTCCATTTCTCCATTTATGAAATCAAGAGACACTGCAATCTGGAGAGAACGCAATTAACTAGAATGTGGAACTTGGCATAAATGAATTTTCCTAGCAACCTAGGTTATCCCCAACCCCTAAAGACACAGAAGTCCTGATCATGTTCCAGGACTCTTTGCTTCGTCTTGTATCTATTCTACCCATGACAAATTTCACTGCAAAAAGAAAAAGACTTTAATACATGGCCACACTAGTCCGTGGAAGAAACCTAATGTAATTACCCAAAGGAAAACATGTCAGTGATCCTTGTTACGCATCAGTAGAAAAGCGTGCGTCATCTGTAGAGGAGAGCTTAATTTTATACCTGGTCAAATGAAGGCAAGAGGATAACCTAAAAGAGCTTTCACAGACACTTTAAGTTTCTGGCCAGGCTCCTTAGGTCCCTACAGGAACGTCTTACTCTTGCTGCTCACAGAAAGCACCAGGGAACAGATGCATTACAGTTTGTGACAGGAGAACAGCCTGTGGATTCCGCCCACTCCCTCCAGGCCATCTGGGAGGTGGGTGAGACAGGGAGCCCGCAGAGAGGGGGGCTCTCCTGGGAATCCCTTGGGGTATCGCGGCCATTGGTGCTTTATTTTCAGTAGATGGCACTGTGTCTATTGAGATAAGCAAAGGGAGAGTCTAGATGAGAAATCTAATTGTTTCTAGAGACAGCACACCGCATGTAAGAATGCATTTTTTTTTTTTTTTTACTTAGTAACATGATAACAGGAATACTATTCAGTATTCATGTTAGCACCCTCTTTGGAGCCTAAGGAACTTCATGATTTATTATTCTGGCTCAGATGCAAGGCTGTGGTCGAGCCGAGGGCCAAGCTATGAGGGATAGAGTTGGGATAAGAATAAATCATGCTGAATGTTCACCCACTTTATCACCCAAACACATGCATCAGAACCTATACTCCATCTGTGCTCTGGATCCCCACCCTTTACCCCCAAAAGGAAATTCTGACATCTCAGTTTTTACCCAGCACATGGGAATCCCCCCCCCACCCCCCAGCCCCCCAGGCAAAGCAACCAGAACAGTCTGGTACATTGTTAGTTCTGTGTGGCAGATACCATTGCTTGCCCACTACCCACTTTCCTTTCTAATCCACACTCAATTAATTTTTTCTCTCTTCTGAGTGCTTTTGGAAAACTAGACCCCGGCACCACCAGGAGACAAACCAAGTTTGTTACGGTCTTTTAAATGGGAGGAGAATCTCAAGTTTGCTTCTTAGAAAACAAACTCTAAACACAGAATGGAGGATGGAACAGAGGAAAGGAGACTCTGTGAACCAAGCAATGTGCTATGCACTTAACAGAATACTCTCTTTTATTCCTTACAATAATTTTAAGATAGGTACTATGCTACCCATTCTACAGATGTGAAAACTGAAGCTCAGAAAGTATAAATAGTCTACCTTAAATCACCCTTGCAATTGACTGGGCATATTATGAGCCTCTAAACATTGGAAGAGAAATCTACTATGTGACTTACGGGAAGGAAACATGCAAAGAGAAACCTATTTCTGTCTCATGACATTACTTACTGAATATAACCCCTGGGACTGGAGCAGTCATCTTGAGACGATTACAGGAGCCAACCTAAGAGAATGAGATGAAAGTATGAGGATGACAGAGGAAATTATGGAACGAACCCAGGACCTTGATGATGCTGTAGAGCCGTTGAATTAACCAAACCTCAAACTTCAGATTTATATTTCAGCCACTTTGAAATACATGTTCTGTTACTTGTGGACCAAAACATAATTTCTTAACTAATACAACCTGGGACACTAGCCATAGATGATTAGAAAAAGATTAGTGCTTGAGCTAAAAGCAGCTATGCAAACAATGAATGCCAAGGAGTCAGGATGTGAGAGTCCATATATTAGGGACTCTATAATGGATCATGTCTAATCCTTGCTGGAGAGCCTGAAAAAGATAACATTTCTCTCGTCTCCTCAGGAGCCTTTCTCCGCCAGTTAACCCATATCTCTTCTGTAACTTCAATGTTTTCTAAGGAAAGGACCTCTTTACAGGGTCACTGGGAAACCATAGTTATAAGTATTTCCTTTTGTATTATGAGTGTATTAGCATTGCTGCTGTAGCACAGGGATGCACATTCTTAAACACCACTTAAATTTTTCCCATTAACGGGGCACCTGGGTGACTCAGTAGGGTTAAGTGTCCAACTCTTGATTTGACTCAGGCCACGATCTCGATGGTGAGATCAAGCCCTGCATCAGGCTCTGCACTCAGTGGGGAGTCTGCTGGAGATCGTCTCTCTCTCCCTCTCCCTCTGTCCCTATCCACCCAATTCACATGAGCATATGCATGTATGAGCTTTCTTTCTCTCTCAAGACAATAAAATAAAAAATAAAAAGTAAATTTTTCATATTAAAAGTTAACAATACCTTTGTTAAATTCAGACTTTCTTATATATACTGCTCTAAATAGCTTTTCTCTTTCTTTTTTAAAGAATTTTTTTTTTTTTTGACAGAGAGAGAGAGAGATCACAAGTAGGCAGAGAGGCAGGCAGAGAGAAAGGGGGAAGCAGGCTCCCTGCTGAGCAGAGAGCCCGATGCGGGACTCGATCCCAGGACCCTGGGATCATGACCTGAGCCGAAGGCAGAAGCTTAATGACTGAGCCACCCAGGTGCTCCGCTTTTCTCTTTCTTTTTTAAAGGTTTTATTTATTTATTTGGGGGGAAGAGAAGCAGACTTCCTGCTGAGTAGAGATCCTGATGTGGGACTCAATCCCGGGACCCTGAGATCATGACCTGAGCCAAAGGCAGATGCTTAACTGACTGAGCCAACCAGGCGTCCCTCTTTCATAATCAACTTACTAAAATAGTTGTCTCCAGTTCCTATTCTTCAAGATACTCTTCAATCCATGGCAATTTACACCTATAATACCTCAACGGGACATTGTCTTTTATAAATGTTACAAAATAGTAACAAAATAGGTTATTGATTGCTAAGTAACAAGCTGCCACCCAAACATGGTCATTTAAAAGAGCAGCCACCAGTTAGTATCTTTCATGATTCTGTGGGTTGACTAGGCTTGAGTGGATAATTTTTTTTTTTTTTTTTTTTGCATGGCATTGACTGGAGCTGTGGTTACCTGGAGGCTTGATTGAACTAGAACCTCCACTATGGCTCATTCACATGGCTGGCAGGTGGTGTTGGCTCTTGTTTGGGAGTTTTGCTGGATGTGAGTCCTTCTTCTCATGGATCCTCCATATGTGGGCTTCCCACAGCATGAAAGTTGGGTTTTATGAGGGAGTGTTTTAAGTTTGTGAAAGTAGAAGCTGTCCAGTCTCAGAAGTTAAACAATCCGACCTCTCCCACATTTTATTGGTCAATACAAGCCCAATAGCGCTTCAAGAGGAGGGATTCAAGAGGAGGGAAATTGATTTTATCTCTTGATGGGAGGAATAGCAAAGAATTCAAAGCTATCTTTTTTTTCTTTTTTTTTCAAAGCTACCTTTAATATACTTTAACATACTGCTGTAATTAATGGATTTCCTTATTGCTAAATCCAATAAAGACAATGCATTCCTTATTTTATGTTTTTTTATTTATTCCTTATTTTTATGTTTTTCACATCTCAATTCTTAAAATACTCTCTTCTTTCAACTTCCATGACAACACACTCTTCTGGTTTTCTTGATATTTCCTGAGTTATTGTCACTTTCTTATGGTAAATCATATTCATTTCCTCAAACTCAAAATATTACTATTCCTTAAGATTCCATCTTTGGTCCTCTTCTATTATCACTTTATACATACTTATTGGACATTCTAATAAACTCTCAAGACTTTCATTGCTATCTACATATTAATTGCTCTCAAATCTTTACTCACAGCCCCTATTGCTCCCTTAAGTTTCAAACCTATATATCCCACCTTTACTGAACATCTATTTTCATTTAAATATCCTACAAGCATCATAAATTTTAAAAGTCTAAAATTGAGCTCATTGTATTTTTTCCCAAAGCTTCTAATTCAATGTTATCTTTCTCTGTGAATACCACCATAATTCTCTCAGTTGCATGATACAGAGAATTAGTCATTTTGACTTTTTCCTTTTGCTTAACTATACATCCAATTGCCAAGGCTAGTTAATACTATCTTCTTAATATTTTTCTTTTTTGTTTTTAAAGATTTTATTTATTTATTTATTTGACAGAGATCACAAGCAGGCAGAGAGGCAGGCAGAGAGAGAGGGGGAAGCAGGCTCCCTGCTGAGCAGAGAGCCCGATGCGGGGCTCGATCCCAGGACCCTGAGATCATGACCTGAGCCGAAGGCAGAGGCTTTAACCCACTGAGCCACCCAGGTGCCCCTTCTTAATATCTTTCAAATACATTGTCTACATCTCTTCTCCAGTGTTCTAGTACTGAACTCTAGGTCTATCTTCTACTGTCATCTTTTACCTGGTATATTTTAGCATTTCTATCTAGTCTTCTCACCTCCAGACTGGCCTCCTCTTTAATTCATTTTTCACACTGGAAGTCAGAGTATTTTTTTCTTTTTAAGTCAGAGTATTTTTAATGCCAATATTAGATCATGTTGTCCTCAATTTGGCAGCACATATATTAAAATTGGAACAATAGAAAAAAAGACTTGCATGGCCCCTGTGCAAGGATAACTTATAAATGTGTAAAGCATTCTTTGTATTTTCTGTGTGGAAGAGCATACAATCTATAGAGATGTAATTTACATGATAATAACAGCACAAATGACGGGCGAGGAGTCATAGAGGAACAAAGATTTTGCATACTATTATGACTAAATTGGTATTAATCTGAACTAGATTGTTATGAATTAAGGTGTTAATTGAACCCTCAGAGCAACCACTAAGAAAATGATAAAAAAAAAAAACATAGTAAGAGGGGCTCCTGGGTGTCTCAGTCAGTTTAAGTTCCGACTCGTGGTTTCAACTCACGTTATGATCTCATGGGTGGTGAAATTGAGCCCCAAGTTGGGCTCCTTGCTCATTGAGGGGGTCTGCTTGGATATTCTCTCCATCTGGCCCTCCTCCTCTCTAAAATAAATAAATAAATCTTTAAGATTATATAGTAAGAGAAATAATAAGGAAATTAAAATAGTTCACTAGAAAATATCCTTTTAAAACAAAAATAATAATGGAGAAATGATCAAAAAATGAGGAAAAAAGACATGTAGAAAACAAATAGAAAAATGGCGAATGTAAACATGACATTATCAGTAATTTCATTATATGAAAAGGGATTGAATTGAAAGGCAGAGATTTGAAGAATGGATTAAAACAAAGCAAAACAAAAAACTCCAAACCTAATTATATGCTGTCTATAAGAGACACACTTTAGATTCAAAGGTACAAAGAAGTCAAAAGTAAAAGTATGGGAAAAGATATACAAGGTAAACAATAACCAGAAGAGACCTAGAATAGCTACTCTAATATCAGACAAAGTAGACCTTAAGACAAAAATTATTACTAGAGACTAAGAAGGATACTTGATAATAATAGCATTATTTCATCAAAAAGATATAACTATTAACATATATATAACAAATTCATGAAACAAAAAAGAATTGAAGAGAAAAATGGTTAAATCAACGATAATAGTTGGAGATTTCAATATCTCACTTTTCAAAATGATGTAACGAGACAAAAAGTCATCAAGCAGATAGAGAGTGTGAACAACACTATAATTCAACTAACAAGGACCTAAAGAACTCTCCATTCAACAACTACAGAGTACACATTCTTCTCAAGTACATTGGAAACATTTACTAGGATAGAAAATACATTAGGCCATAAAACAAGTGTCAATAAATTTCAAAAGATTAAAATCATGTGAAGTATACTCTCCAACCACAGTGAATACAATTAGGAATTAATAACAGAAGGAAATGAGACAAATTTACAAATGGAAATTAAACACAATCGTAAATAATCACAGGGTCAAAAAAGAAATCACAAAGAAAATTAGAAGATACTTGAGATGAATGAACATGAAAACATAACATGCCAAATCTTAAGGATACAGTGAAAATAGTGCCTAGAAGGAACTTTGTAGATGTAATCACCCATGTTGAAAAAGAAGAAGGGGCGCCTGGGTGGCTCTGTGGGTTAAAGCCTCTGCCTTCAGCTCAGGTCATGACCCCAGTGTCCTGAGATCGAGCCCCACATCCGTCTCTCTGCTCGGTGGGGAGCCTGCTTCCCTCTCCTCTCTCTCTGCCTGCCTCTGCCTACTTGTGATCTCTCTCTCTCTGTCAAATAAATAAAATCTTTAAAAAGAAGAAAAAGAAGAAGAAGAAATAAATCTCAAATCAATAACCTAACATTCCAACTTAAGGAATAAGAAAAAACTAAGAGCAAACTAAGTTCAAAGGAAATAGAAGGAGGGAAATAAATGAACGGGGAATTGAGAAACAATAGAGAAAAATCAACAAAATCCAAAGTTGCTTCATTGAAAAGTTTAACAAAATCGACAAATCTTTAGCCTCATCAAGCAAATAAAAAGAGAAGACTAAAATTACTAAAATCACCAACAAAAAGACATAACTACCAACCTTACAGGGTGAGAGGGAGATCATAAGGAGTTGTGGACTGAATATGTCCCTTAAAATTCATTTGCTGAAGTCCTAACTCCCAATGGATAGTGTTTAAAAATGGGGCCTTGGGGAAGTAATTCAAGCTAGGTCAAATCATGAGGGTGGGGTTCTTATAATGAGATTAGTGAAGTTAGAAGAAGAGAAAGCTTCTCCTCTCTGCCCCCTAACCTTCTTCCCCACCCCACCCCCCATCCCAGGTGCCTACCCTAAGGAATGACCAAGTGAGAACAGTGAGAAGCTGCTCTCTGTAAACCAGAGAGAGCTCTCACCAGGAGCCAAATTAGTTGGTACTTTGATCTTGGACTTCCCAACCTCCAGAGCTATAAAAAGTAAATTTCTATTGTTTAAGCCACTCAGTCTGTAGCATTTTATTATGGCCGCCTGAGCTAACTAAGACAGATTTTGATAAGTACTGCTATAACAAATACCTAAACCTGTGAAGTAGCTCTAAGCGAGAGAGGCTGAAAGAGTTTGGAGGTGCCTGCCAGACAAATGCGTGTTAAGGGAGATTCTGATAAGGGCTCAGAAGGAAGAGGAGGGCTGAAGAGAAAGCTCCATCTTCTTGAAAAAGACCTAAAGAATCATGAATAGAATGTCAGTAGGAATGTGGACATTAAAGGCCATTGGTGAAATCTCAAGATGGAAATGAGGAACATGTTTTTGGAAACGGGAGGAAAAGAGGTCCTTGTTATAAAATAGCAAAGAACTTGGCCGAATTGTTTGTGTTCTAGTGTTTTATGGAAAGTATAACTTGCGATTTGTGAAACTGGATATTGAGTTTAAAAGATTTCTTAATACATTTTATTTGTCTTCAAAATAAAATTTTGATACACAATGTTATGTTAGTTTCAGGTACAGCATAGTGATTCTACGGGTCTGCATGTTATGCAGTGCTCCTCACAAATGTAGCTGCCATCCGTCAATATACAATGTAGTTACAGTATC
>JAQQSY010003738.1:0-12764 GCA_028646535.1 Procyon lotor
GAGGTCACTTCCTCAAGGACACTTTTCCTTGGACACCCTACCCAAGTAGGTGCTGTTCAATACCAGGTGTTTCCTACACAGCACTTACTAGAGTTGGCATTTCTCTTGACTCCTTCCTTATTGTCTGTCTCACCCAGTAGAGTCTAGGGAGCAGACCGTACGCCCCAGGAGGGCTGGCCCGAGTCACCCTGTTCCCAAGTATCTGGCATGTCGTGTGCATTCAGCATGGACGGAGCGAGTAGACCCACCAGCCTGGGCCCGGAGCAGGGGAGGTGGTCAGTGACGTGGCTCCCTTTCCCCACCCACCAGGCTGTGGAGCGGCTGATTCATCCGCAGCTCTGTGAGCTGTGCATAGAGGCCCTGGAGCGGCACGTCATCCAGGCTGTCAACTCCAGCCCCGAGAGGGCCGGCGAGGAGGCCCTGCACGCCTTCCTGCTCGTGCACTCCAAGTTGCTGGCCTTCTACTCCAGGTGAGCCCTGGTCCCGGCCATGGAGGCCCAGACTCCCGCCCTAACCAGCCCCCAAACCTGAAAGCACCACCTCTCCAGCCAAGAAGACCTTCAAGACGCGTCTCTTCCCTCAAGCCTCCTTAACTCTTTAGTTCTTGGCCCTCTCAGCTCATTCCTTTCTCTGAATTATGTCTTCCTGGAACACTGTCTCCGAATCTAAATTCTAGAACTTCCCCATGGGCTGTGACTGGTCCCGGTGGTTTCACATTGGTGGTTTTTTTTCTTTAACACACAAATTTTATTTTAAAAAATTAATGAACTGATTAATTTTATTTGTACCTTGCCTTTCTTCAAGAAGGATGAAGCCAGCTGACATGTTCACAAATTCCTTGAGAGCAGGGACCCTGCTCCAGACTCCCTTAACCTGCCTGCCGCGTGCCCACTGTTACCTGCAGGGGGCGCCAGCGCGCACTGACAGTCGCCTGCTCTCTCTGCAGCCACAGTGCCAGCTCCCTGCGTCCGGCCGACCTCCTGGCCCTCATTCTCCTGGTCCAGGATCGCTACCCCAGCGAGAGCACAGCGGAGGATGACGACCCTCAGGTCTTGGGCCAGCTCCCCGGGCGGCTCCAAAACCCAGTCTGGAGTGTGCTGGGCAGGCCATCTGGGGAGGCTGTGTTTTTGCATCACAGTTCTGGGCCGGTGGGGGTGCTGTTGGCCTTGACTCCCTGCTCTTTTCAGATGTAACAGGAATTCTAGAATGCATGTGGTTTAGTCAATGAAAAGGGCAGATTTTTGGAGTCCTTGCCGCTCTAGGCCTCGATTTCCTTCTCTGTGCAATGGGACAAGGGTTGTTTGGAGGAGTAAAGGGGACAGTTTACCTAGAGCCCAGCTGTGCTTGGTAGGTGCTAGCCACCGTACTTGCCCACACCGACCCCATTATTGGTGGCGGTTTGGTTGCCATTGTGTTGGAAGTTCGGGAATTTCAGTGGTTCTGGAGAAAGACTAGGCCACCTGGAACTGAAACCTCAGTGGAAAGTGAGGACGCCCACCCAGGGTCTCGTGGAGACGAGAGGCACCAGGCTGGGAGGGCTGTGGGCGGAAGTGCTGGGCTCCGGACGGAGGCGGGGAGGGGCGGATCAGAGGAGCTCTAACTAGGTCTCCCTTGCCCATGGCAGCCTTCTCCCCGGAAGCCGCGGAGCAGCCAGAGCATCCCCGTGCAGGTCGCCCGGAGCCCTGCCTCCACAGCCCAGGCCTGGAGGAGTTCCACGGCAACCGTGTGTGCTGCGCACCTGCTGCGTGGAGGGGGGCGGGGCCCAGGCCGAGCCCCTCAGGAGAGGCTCTCCCGGCCCGCAGCCCAAGATGCCCTCTTCTCCCTCCTAGGAGACTGACAGCTTCTCCCTCCCTGAGGAGTACTTCACACCAGCTCCTTCCCCCGGGGAGCACAGCTCAGGTGAGGCCTAGGGAGGAGTGGGGGGGGGGTGTCCCCAGGCACAGACATTCGGGGATTCCCAGAGCACAGGATGCTACCCACGGGTCCTCCTCTGCCCCCCGCCTCCAGCCTGGATGAGAGCGTGGCCACTGAAATGATTCTGTGTGACAAGCTGATTTCATTTAAAATTTCATCTCCCATAGGGATAGTCTCTGCCCTTTTTTTGGTAATCAGTTAATAAGTAAAATTAAGGAATAATCATTTGATTTCAAGTATAATGATTTAAATTATACATATTCCGTGTCTATACCTTACCTGTTTTTCCAGATGATGTGGGTGGGTAAACAATAAAAAGAAACGAAAAATATTCAAGGTGTTGCTAACATAACAATAGACAACATTGCTGAGAAAAAAGATAAGCCAGAATCCGTACTGTTGAAGTCCCTCTGGATGGGCATCACATTTACCTCTGAAGTTCTTGGGGAGAAGGAAGGATCGTATGGTTCACATCACCTGATAGAAGAAGACCAGGGTTCGGGAGAGGGCACTTCTCAGGGATTGAGTTTTGAGAGGAATTTACTGTGTGGCATCCTTAAGCCAGTGGTTCTCAACCCTGGCCGCACGTGGGAGCCAGACAGTGAAGCTACAGTCTGCGGGCTGGGACCCAGGTGGGAATGCTTCTAGAAACCTCCCCCATGAGGCCAGTGAGCATCAGAGTGGGAACCAGCCCTGTGTACAGATTCCGGTTGGTGCAGTGGTTCGAAGCCCTTCTGCACCGTGGGCTTACCTAGGGACCTTTAAAAACCACTGACGCCAGGCCTGCCTGTGCCAGAGATTCAGACTTAATTGATCAGGAATGTGTCCTGGGCATCAAGATTTTCAAAAGGTCTCATGTGCGGCCGCAGCTGGAAACTGATAGGCTAAATGTTCTTAACTGTAAGTCCGTGGATGGGCTTCAAGGAGCCTGGGACCCCAAGACCCCACACCAGCTCCCGTAGCCTTGCACATTCCTCTGTGCCTGGGGTCCATAGCTATCCTCTGGTCTCTAAGCTCCCTGTGAGCCCAGAACACATCAGGAGACACTGCTTTGGGGTGATCACCAAAGCTCCCTTTTCTTCTTACTACTTCCTCCCCTCATTCATCATAATCCTCCTCCTGGCCTTTTTCTCAGTGGTTAGTTTATATGCCTCAGAGCTGTAAATAATACCATTTCACAGTGCCTGGAACTCACCACTTACAAATGGCTTGAGTTGGACTCATTCATTTGTAAATCAGGTGTTCAAAACATAGAAACAGGCTTCCCTAGAGAAACACGATTACAAATGATAGCTATCTGCAATGAAATATAAGGGAGAACAATATTATTGCAAACATGTAATATTTCAAATTCATAGTGGGTTCAGTAGCTTTTCTGTGAGCTCTGCTGGGAAAGGAAAGCCGCTTAGTTCCCTGCACATAGTGGGTGCTCAGTAGATGTTTGCTGATTGAGTAAGTGTGCTGCCTCCTGGGGAAGAGGCGCCGTGGTAGACAGGGAGGGACCTGAAGGAGTGAGAGAGTGGAATCAAGAGGGGATTCAGGGGAGCCAAGGAGAGGCAAGCCCCCCTCGCCCCTGCCGGGTACATCATCGGGAGCCTGCACCCAGCAGCTGGCCGTGGGGCCCTACGCTTCCAGCCTGGGGTCCAATGAGCAGGGCAGTGCTGCTCCAGCCTCTACTATGTGCCCTCACCCCCATCAGGTACTCTGCCCTCCCCTCCCCTGACCCGCTGCTGGGCTGTTGCTCAGGCATTCACGTTATTTATGTTCTCTTATGACCCATGTCCTGCAGGTAGCACCGTCTGGCTGGATGGGGGCACCCCACCCACGGATGCTCCCCAGGTCCAGGTGAGTTTCTCCTGGGGGGGTGGTCCACCAGGCACTGGCTGACCTGAGACACTGTGGTGGGCACTGGGGACTCTGGGGTGTCTCCTCCTTGTCACTCTGCTCAGGGCTGGCCCTCCTGCTGCCACCTCGGGGTTGGTCAGTGCAAGGGACAGAGCTCGTCCCAGAGGCCGGGGCCAGGAGGGCAAGTGGTGGGCAAAGGGTGACCTCAGCTCCTGAGGGCTCCCACCCTCCTCACTGTTGTTGGGACTGAAAGTCCTACTTAATCTGTGGTGACTTTTTAAATTAGAAAGTAAATATATTCATTGTAGAAAAATTGGGAAATACGAAAGTATGAAAAGGAATAAAAATCACTCAGTCTTAATCCTTTGCCCAGATGTTAATTACTGTTAATATTTTGGGATGTTTCCTTCTGTCTTCCCTCTGATTTTATGTTCACATGTGGACGTTCATATATGTATGTATGTTTACACACTACGTGTATTTTTTTTTTCTTTTACCAAATTTGAATCCTAACGTCCTTCATTACACTGTTTTCCTTAAGCACTTTTCTGTTTACTCCGTGCTGGTCTTTAAGGGTTGAGAGTCCGTCACGTGCCTCCGTTACTTATTAGCAGATTCCCAAACAGCCAGTACGTTGTTGCTAGTTTTTTGGCTCTTCTAGAACAGTAAGACTGCGGTGCCGTCCTGATGGAGAAGGTCTCGTGGCATCTCTGGTGATTCCCTCAGTTTCTACTGTTTCCCACTAAAGCCTTTCTCATTTATTTAGTAAGGCAGGAGTCTTGCTCATGTAGTCCTCCACGCCTCAGTTTCCCCATGGGACGGGCAGTCCAGATGCTCTGAGGGTGGGTAGGACGCCAGCGTCATATACATGCCTTTGTCCACATGAAAGCCTGGGAGGGAGCCCCCCCACCCCCGACCTTTCCTGCCCTTTTAGTCTCTTTTCTACCTCCCACCCCAGTTCCTGTCCCCCACGGCCCCTCCCACCCCAGCCATCCAGTCCTGACTCGGGTCGAATGGCTCCGAGGACCCAGGGAGCTGCTGGGGCCGTGGTAACAGCACAGGGGTTGAAGAGCTGGATTTCTTGGAGCGAAAGTGTTTCCCCCCGTGGTTCACAGGGAAGACGGCGAATGGGCGTGTGGGTGGGTGTGTGAGGCAGAGGCCGAGCGGCCCCCACACCGGGGCCCTCCCACGGATGGCTCTTCTCCGTAGGTAGCTGAAGACACCCTCCAGACGCTGGTCCTGCCCTCCCCAGTCGCTTCCGGCCCCTGGAGGGTTTTCCTGGATGCCAGCATGAAGGAGAGCCACTGCCCCATGGTGCCCCACACTGCCTACTGCCTGCCCCTGTGGCCGGGCATCAACATGGTGCTCCTGACCAAGGTGGGAGCAACCCCCACCCCCTCGGCAGTGCTCCAGCCCGGACGCCTCCCCGCAGGCTTCCGCCATTCATCCCGCCCTGCGCTGCTCCCCACAGGGCCCCAGCACCCCCCTGGCCTTTGTCCTGTACCAGCTGCTGGATGGTTTTTCCCTGCTGGAGAAGAAGCTCAAGGAGGGGCAGGAGGCCGGGAGCGCCCTGCGGTCCCACCCCCTCATGGCGGACCTGCGGCAGAGGATGGACAAGTTTGTCAAGAGTCGCGGGGGGCAAGAGATTCAGGTGAGGCCTGGTTCCCAGCCACGGTGGGCTCCGGGAGAGGAGGCAGGGCCGGGGCGGCAGGGTCTGTTCTGTCCACGCTGGGGGAGGGAGCCCCACCGCGGGCCCGTGATCCTTGTTTCCCCATCCTCGAAGTGATGACAGAAACGTCGCGGGATTTTCTAAGCATTTTGATGTGAGTTTGGTAGAACGCGTTCCAATTCCTGGGTTTTATGTGAGGAAACCAGGGCTGAGATCCCTGGGCGAGCAGGTGACAGCCCGGGGCCTGACTCTGGGCCGCCGCGGAGGCCAGCGGCCAGCACCCGCGCTCCTCACCAGGTGGCTGCTCACGCCCGCGTGCAGGACGCCCACCCCACCTCAGGTCAGAGATGGAGGAGAGGCCTAGACGGTAGAAACGTCCAGTCCCTGCCGGGAGCCTGGGAGGAGTTCAGGAGGGGCAGGTCACCCGGGGGGCCGGCTCGTGGTGCTCAGGGCCGGCTGAGGACCCCAGAGTCACTGTGGCTGCCGTACATGGGCGTCTGGAAATGAGGAGAAGGGCTGGAGGAGGCAGGGTGAGTGAGTGAAGCTCAGACCCAGACAGATCCAGATTGTGCTCTGAGGGGCGCCCTGGGCCATCACAGTGAGCATGGGGGTCGGGTGCAAAGTCCCACTTGAAGGCGCTCGCCAGGGCCCCACCTTGGCATGCCAGTGCCTGCCCTGCGTCCGCTCCCGTTCGGGGTGCTCGCCTGTCCCTCGGATGGCATTAATTCACGCATCTGTGCCACTAGGCAGTGAGCCCTCCGCTTGCCGCACAGAAACTGCTCTTAAAGAAATGCCCGCTGAGTGAAGAGAATGGTGTGTATGGTGGGGTGCAGAGAGCTGGGGGGACCTGCCAGAGAGCCAGCTGGGACTGCATGAGGGCAGCCACCCGCTGAGCCTGAGTGCTGGAGCGGATGAGAGGCGTGCGTCCCTCCCAGAGCCCAACATCACAGGGGTCTCCCCTGGACCTCACTGGGGCCGTCAGCGCAAAGCCAACCTCTCCCCTGTCCCACAGAGTGCCTGGCTGGAGTTCAAGAGCAAGGCTTTCTCCAGGAGCGAACCCGGATCGTCCTGGGAGTGAGTGGTGGGCTCTGAGGATGGAGGGCAGTCGTTTGGACAGAGGGGCAGGTTTCTCCAGGCCAAGAGGGAAAGGATGCTCAGGAAGGTGCTCAGGAGGGCCAGGGGCTTCCCGAGAGCAGAGTCCCGCCCGCAGATGCTGGAGGGAGGCTGGGAGGCAGAGGGGCTGCAGGTAGAGAAGAGGGCCTTGAGGACTTAACGTGGGGCAGAGGGCTTAGGTTCCCGCTTCCTTTCATTTCTCTGTAAAATGAACCATGAGGTGGGGCGAGATTCCAGAAGGTTCTACCCAAGTACTGCACATCACACTGGGGGAAAACCAGGGAACGGCCTCCTGTGTCTCTGAGGGCAAGTGTGTGCTTCAGCATCTGTGTCTGTCACCGGTCATGTGACCCGGGGTCACTCCCTGGGTCACCTGATTGGTGACAAAGTGCGGCCCTAGGTGTGTGTCCTCAGCACACATGCGGACAGCCCGCCTCCGGGGCCCTTCCCGCCGTCACGCTCTCCTCTCCTGGCGCCAGGCTGCTCCAGGCGTGCGGCAAGGTGAAGCGGCAGCTTTGTGCCATCTACCGTCTCAGCTTCCTGAGCACGGCCCCAGGCCGGGGGGGCCCCCACCTACCCCAGCAGCTACAGGACCAGGTCCAGACCGTCATGCAGTAAGTGTGGGCACAGCCCCCCAAAGTCCACCCCGGAGCGGGAGCTGGGGCGCCACACCACACCCGCCTCCCTGCTTCCCCGGCAGAGAGAAGCTGATGGACTGGAAGGACTTCTTGTTGGTGAAGAGTAGGAGGAACGTCACCATGGTGTCATATCCTCCTGCCCGAGCCCCTGGCGTCTGTCTGTCCCCCCTCCGGACTCCCCTGCCGAGCCCTGCTGGAAGCCCAGGTGAAGGACAGAGTCGCCCCCACCCCAGTCCCTGGCTTTTTACCTTAACCCCGACCTTCACCTACCTAGAAGACTTCCCAGGCCTGGTGCATTTCATCTACGTGGACCGCACGACTGGCCAGATGGTGGCCCCTTCCCTCAGCAGCAGTAAGAAGATTTCGTCAGAGCTGGGCAGGGGGCCGTTGGCCACGTTCATCAGAACCAAGGTAACCATTGCCCGGCCCAGGTAACTCTTCACCCCCGTCAGATGAGACCTGACCCTTACCCAGGAAGGACTGATAGCCCCTGCCTTGGGGCTGCCCTGAGTCCTTGCGCACACCCCCACCTCGACCCTTACTGTACTCTTCTATCAGTGTCTCATGCAGCTGGTCTGCGGGCTCCCAGGTTGGCACCCAGGCCCCCAGGGGCCTCAGTCGATGTGGAGGGCACCTTCCTGGGGGTCTTCTAATGTGCCCGAAGGAGCGCGTCCAGGCAGTGAGGTCAGAGAGGGGAGCAGCCAGGCCCTGACATTGTGCTTGGCATAAATAAATCCCAATAGGTATTTGTCGAATGAATTCAAATGGAAAGAAGAAACACAAGGTCATTCAGTTTGGATACAGGATTTAACACTAGGGGGTTTGTACTAAGGAGACATTCTCTGGGGGTTCTTGTATTCATTCTCATGGCAAACTAGTGTATTTGTGTGTAGTAGGTAGTGTAGTATAAACACAAATTAGATAGAGTCGTCTAGACGAAGCATATGCTAATAGATAAAATCAGAAGGCGGGGTGGGCTCTGCCTTTCCCTGGCCGTGTGGCCGGGAGCATTATGTGGTCTGAGTGTCCGTGTGCTCACCTGTGAAGGAGGCTAGTGACACTGTTGACGTCCACGCGTGGCAGCGATTACAGACGCATGAGATGCTGCGGGTTAAATGTTCAGCTCAGTACGTGGCACATGAGAGAGACCGAACTCATGGAGCGGACGCCGGTACCGGCCTCTCCAGCCCTCTGTCCGGAGACCGTTGGGGTTCTCTGGCTGCATTTCTTTGCATTGTTTTTCTGTGCAGTTTTTTGCCATCAGTCCTAGTCGTGGATTATTCTGTAGGTGCAAATGTGTTTACCCACGTTTCGCTTTCTATCTGATGCATTTCCTCATGGCATTAATTCTTTATAAACGTGATTTTTAACAAGTCCACGATAGTCCATCATGTGGCTGTAACATAATTTCCGTAGCCATTTCCCCAATGTTGAGCAGTTAGAGTGTTTCCAGGCTCTCGCGGTCATAAATAATTCTGCAGCACACACCTTCGTGCATCCATCTCTGTCCTCGTCTCTGATTATTTTCTCAATATGGATTCCCAGAAATGGAATTACTAAGTCAAATGGGAGGAATGTTTCCAAGGTTATTGATACGCATTGTCAGATTGCTTTCCTGAAAATACAGCAAATCCGCACACGTGTTTGCTGGTGTAATTAGACACGACGCTGTGGTCGGGTTTACCGTGAGTCATGCACGCCTTCCGCTAAGCTCTTTGGTGCGAGAGCTCATCAGGCCTTTTCCAGCCCTGGGAAATGGAGGAGTCGGGCTGTCCCTGCTGTCCGCCCTTGGGCAAGTCACAGGCAGCACCGAGAAGTCCTTGATGAGTGAGGCAAGAGAATGTCACTCAGGGGATCCAACATGCATTGTCCCTCGGCCACTGTGTTTCTGTTGGTCCTCTCGGTGAGCCCTGGCTGGGACTTTGCGCTGGAGCAGAGGGCAGGCCTGACTCAGGCTCCTCTGTGTTCACACGCCCTACAGCACCTTCCTGGCATAGAACCTATGCCAGAGACGCCCGACCCTGGAGGGGACCAGGTGGGCAGGTGGCCCTGGACAGCAGGAAGGGTTTCCAGGTGGCCACACCCTCGTCTCCTGTTAACTAACCATATCCTTGGCTGTTTTCTGGGCTGAATGATCAGTTTACTAAGTTATGGCTTCTGTGCACAGTAAAGTTAAATGTTTTTACATATATTTTATTGTCGTAGTAATGGGGGGTAGTCCACCCACCCAACCGATAATCATTTATTTTTGAGCTCCCCTCTGACCATGCCCGGGCACTGAGAAAACAGGCGAGCAGGAGCAGCCCCTGGCCTTCCAGGAGCTCCTCCCCCGAGTGCTTGTCTCTGGCGGCGGGAGCCTGAGCCCTGGGCCCGCTGTGGGGAGAGGGCTGAGCCCTCGGGCCCTCGGGAGGCCGTCGGGGCCGCCACGAGCACACTCTCCCCCTGTCCCCAGGTCTGGGCTCTGATCCGGCTGGCGCGCAGATACCTGCAGAAGGGCTACACCACGCTGCTCTTCCGCGAGGGCGACTTCTGCTTCTCCTACTTCCTGTGGTTCGAGAACGAGATGGTGGGTGCAGCCAGGTCCCGGGACGGGAGTGTCCCGAACTGCTTTCCTCTCCGCTCACTCTGGGATCCCTTTCTTCTGCACTGTGTTCGGTCTGTCTCTTCCTCTCTTCTCGTCCCTGGTGGAGCTGACGAGGGGCACAGCCGCTGGGACCCAGACCTCAGAGGTCCCGTGCTCAGGTGCGCTTTGTGACCCTCCAGCAGCTGTCTGAACAACTCGTGCCGTCTCTCGAGGCCGCGCCCAGGTCACACCGCACACACAGACGCGTGCCCGGCGAGACGGGCTGCTCAGGCGTGCTTCCGTGCGGCCGGGCCACCCTTACGAACATGGCACGCCGTCGTTCCCTTTGTAGAGGCCAAGAAACTGAGGTTCAGAGCGGTTAAGCAACCTGCCCAAGGCGAAGAGGGCCGCGCGGCCTCCTGGCCCAGTCCTTCTCTCTCTAGACCTCGCTGTTACTGCCGTGTAAGCACAGGTCGTGGGAGCTCGCTGGCTATTTCTCTCTCTCTCTTCTCTTTCCTGTTTCTCTTTGGTTTCTCCTCACTTGCGACTTCGAGTCAGTGTTCCAGCTCTCTCCGTGCCTTCTGCCCCTCATGCCCCCCCCCCCCCGGGCCCTGCCCTCTCCCGCTCCTGGCAGCAGCCCTGCCTCGCTCTGCCCCGAGAGCAATGGCCAGCCCCTTCCGGAGTGCAGGCTGCTTCCTAGGTCTCTCACAGCCTCCCGTCCTCCCTGTGCCATGGTTGGGGTGGGTATCACTGGCCCCATTTTACAGATAGAGACACTGATGCCCGGAGATCATACTCCGCGGCCAGGGCCACCCAGGTCATAAATCAAACAGCCAGAACCCAGCTCTGCTGTCCTGGCCGAGGCTCCCGGCTGCGCTCCGAGCCCAGGGTGTGTGTACGACCTTTACCTTAGCTTCTGGGAGACGCTGAGCTTCGTGTGTGTGGCTGGCCCGATGGAGGCACAGATTGAAGTAGGGCTGCGGGGGGCAGAGCCGGCCATGGAGGCTGCCTGCACCTGTGCTGTCCTGGGCAGGCAGGACACACTGAGCGCACCTCCTCGCCCACAGGATGGGCCCCATGTGCCCATGTGAGCGTGGAGATGAGCCCATGAGCGTACCTGAGACACAGTGGTAGCCCAGTGCACCTTAATTCCCTTTTCTTCCTTATTCTTTTTTAAAGATTATATTTATCTGTTTGAGAGAGAGCAGAGCAAAAGAAAGAGCATAAATGAGGGGGAGGGCTAAGGGAGAAGCAGGCTCCCCATTGAGCAGGGAGCCCGATATGGGGCTCGATCCCAGGATCCTGGGGTCATGACCTGAGCTACAGGCAGATGCTTAACCAACTGAGCCCCCCAGGCACCCCCTTCTCCTCCTCATCCTGCCCTGGAGACTGTGGTCACTTTCACCACAGAGACTTGGGCCTTTTGATAATGCCTAGCTCTCCAAGACCCTGCAGGCCCCCTCCCAGGGTTGCCCTCCTGAGCTCGTGCCAGTCCCTGACCCAGGTCTGCGCGGAGGGGAGTGAGAGCCCCCACACGTGGCCCCGGGCAGGACACTGAATACTTTACATACGTCACCTCCAGAGTTCGCTGGGAGGTTACTGTCAGTTCCACTTCACAGATGAGAAAACAAGGTAAGAAGAGGCCCAAGCGGCAAGCAGCCACCGCGCAGGGCTGAACCAGACCTCGAACTTCGTGTCTGTCTCCGGCTCGTGTTCTTTCCCCCCACACCACCACCTCCCATATGAGAGCGCCTTCCTCTTCCGCAGGGGTACAAGCTGCAGCTGATAGAGGTGCCCGTCCTCTCGGATGACTCGGCGTCCGTGGGCGTGCTGGGAGGAGACTACTACAGGTGACCCCAGTTCACAGGGCCTCTGGGAACAGTGGGCGCCCCGATGAGTGACCCTCCCCCACAGGGGAGCGGCTCCTCCTTCAGGAAGCCCCCCGAGGAGCCCTCGGTAGAAGCTCTTTGCTGCCCAGCCCCGTGTTCGGTGACGGGGGTGGGTGGGAGCACACCCAGTTTCTGCTTGTGTCTGGCCGCCGCACTGTCGGCCGCACCCGCCGGCATCCGTGCTGGGCCCTCTGGCTTCCCTGCCGGCTCTGTGGCTTCCCGTGGCCTGGACACGGCCGGCGGCAGACCCCACACAGCTTGGGGAACCCGGACGGGTAGACCGCACGGCCCGGGGCCGAGCCCTGTGTTGGGTAGGAAGGCTTCCCTGGCTGGGCACTAGGGCAGCAGGGCCTCTCCAGGTGACAGTGCCCGTGCCAGGGGCTGTGTCTGGGGGGCTGCTGCAGCCTCGTTCCTGAGTCCTGCCCCCCTTCCTCCAGGAAGCTCCTGCGCTACTACAGCAAGGGCCACCCCGCTGAGGCCGTCAAGTGCCACGAGCTGCTGGCCCTCCACCTGTCCGTCGTCCCCACGGACGTGCTGGTGCAGCAGGCCGGCAAGCTGGCCCAGCGCCTGTGGGAGACCTCCCGCCTCCCCGTGCTCTAGGCCGGCGCAGTCTGCTGTCCTGGTCCCCACGCAGAGCAGCCACCAGGGGTAGGACAGCCCCTGGGTCTCTGAAACCCCCTAGACTAGGCTCCCCTCCAGGTTCCAAACCCCCAAATCCTTCTCTGGGAGGGAGGAGGGAGGCAGGGGTGGGGGCTCCCTTGGTCTCCTTAAAACAACAATGGCTGCGAGGTTAGGCCTGGGGCACCTGCTTTCAGAGCCGCCTCTCCCTTTATCCCCTGGAGACAGGAAGTCCCCAGGGCCTGCAGGTGTCTGAAGATCCCTCTTTTCGGCTTTTCTTGGAGTGGAGAACGCGCTTCGTCAGGAGGCCGGTTCCCTCCCCACAAGCAGGGTGCTGCCTTGGCCGGTGTGAGTTCCCGCTGTGCCTGTCCTCTGTGCGGCTCGGGCCGGGTTTCCTGCACCTGTACCCCGTTCCCTGCCTTCAGAGGGGTAACACCGATTTCTCAGGGTGGCTGTGAGGACAGCCCGGCCCGCGGCGGGAGCTCAATAAATGCTGGCTATGGTCACTGCTGTTC
>JAQQSY010003739.1:0-12763 GCA_028646535.1 Procyon lotor
AGTAATTTTCTACCCACTGACTCCCATCCCCATTACAATAGGCCCTTGGATAAAGTCTTCCTTACCATTTTTAACAAGTGTCAGAATAATTTTTCATTGACATTAATGTGAAAGATAAATGCACTGGACAATTAAAGAGATTTTTTTAATTCAGGCTGGTGCGGTAAGGAAAATGTTCATTTCTGTGGAAGAGTGTCTCAAAGAAAAGGAAGGGGGACTGGGTGTTATAGAGGCAGATAAACAAAAGAGCCATGAGGAAATGTGTACAGCAAATTTTGTTTAAGTTATGAAGCAGAGGGGGATACATAAGAGCAGAGTGGCCCTTTGTGGTTAGCCATTTCTCAGAACACAAAAGGGTGAGGGAATTTCTTAACCACCTTTAATCTCCAAGAGCACAAGGCTCATATATAGTTAAACATTGTCACGAGTTTTCTTCTATCATCTTGATTTAGGGAAAGAATTTTCAGACTACATTATTGTCTAGAGCTTTTGAGATGATACTATGGAGTACAAACATGCTAGCATATGCATTAATGCATTTCTGGAAGAGTACACAATAAACTGTTGTCAGTTCCTTTACCTTTGACGAGAAAAATTGGGGAGCAGGATGGTGAAGGAAAGCATTTCTTTGTATCCTTCTATTTTGTTTGAAATTTCTGGACATATGCATGTTTTTATTTTATTATTAAAAATACTATCTTTGCATGGCCAGTAAGATGTCAGACATTCATAGTTAGCATGCCTAACAAAAGCTGCTGACTACCTTTCAAAATAAGAAGGGGGCCTGATTGGAAGAACTGGTAAGGAGAAGCTCTCATGATACTATAAAAACACTGGTCTGGGCTTCAAGATGCTATTGACAAGAAATGCCCCATTCCTAGTAATGTTTCCATCCAAGGGCAGATTCTATCTGGTGTGGTGACCAAAGCGAAGATGCACAGGACCCTTGCCATCCACCAAGATTAACTCCACTACATCCAAAAGTACAACTGCTTCGAAAAATGCCATAAGAATATATCCATGCACCTGCCCCCTTGCTTCAGGGATGTCAACATCGGCAACATTGTCACAGTGAGTGAGTGCCAGCCCTTGTGAGAGACTGTGAGCTTCAACATGCTCAAGGTCACCAAGGCTGCTGGCACCAAAAAGCAGTTCCAAAGTTCCGAGACTAGATATCTGCCCACACCTCCAAACAAAATAGTTATTTTCCCAGTCAAAAAAAAATTACTGTTATTGAAAGTATATCTGTGCATTGAATTATATTTTGTTTCTTCTTCATACTTGTCTGCATTTCAAACCCTAAAAATAGTTTTTTAAAGGGTATTATATGAAAATTTTTTTGCAAGTATGGTCTGTTAAAAGCAACCCCACTGAGGAAAAAGACTGACAGGTAGAATTACTTGGATTGTCCTAGGGACTGGTTCCTGGATGCTTTTTCTCTTTTTGATTAAGTGAAGGGACAAAAAATTATTAAGGTGTCAGGTTTCTCAATTTTTCTCTCTCCCTCAAGTAAGTAAAGAGATGGAATCTTTCCAGCTTACCAGCCTCAATCAGAAGACTAATTTCCTACCAGGTGAGTTCTTACACTTTTGCAATGCATAAATAGACAAATAAACTGAAGAAGACAATATCTCAAAGGTGGGCAAAGAAGATGAAGCATGTAAAGAGAGAAGCTAAGCTAACCTACATGAGAAAGAACCAGAAGACATTGGGGAGAAAGAAGAAAGAAAGAAAGAAAGAAAGGAAGGAAGGAAGGAAGGAAGGAAGGAAGGAAGGAAGGAAGAAAAAAAGAAAGAAAGAAAGAAAGAAAGAAAGAAAGAAAGAAAGAAAGAAAGAAAGAAAGAAAGAAAGAGAAAGAAAGAAAGAAAGAAAAAAAACCAAGAGTATTTGAAGGCACTTTTGCAGATGAGAGGCTCCAGACATGTTAGGGTGGAGTGTGTGAGAAAACTGAAAAGAAGAGAGAGGATATAAAAAGTACTGCCGAAATTTCCACAAGAGCCAAAATATTGAAAGAACCCAGATATCCATCAACAGATGAATAGCTAAAGAAGATGTGCTATTCCATCAAGAGAAACGAAATCTGGCCATTTGCAATGACGTGGATGGAACTAGAGGGTTTTATGCTAAGCAAAATAAGTCAGTCAGAGAAAGACAAGTATCACGTGATCTCTCTGATATGAAGAATTTGAGAGGCAAGGCGGGGGTTTGTGGGGGGGTGGGGGTGAGAAATGAGACAGGAGGGGATGGGGAGGGAAACAAACCATAAGAGACTCCTAGACTCATGAAACGAACTAAGGGTGGCTGGGAGGCAGGGGGGTACGGGATAGGGTGGCTGGGTTGTGGACATTGGGGAGGGTATGTGCTATGGTAAGTGCTGTGAAATGTGTAAGCCTGATGATTCACAGACTTGTACTCTGGGGCAAATAATACATTATATGTTAATTTAAAAAAAAAGAAGATGTGCTATATATATTCAATGGAATATCAGCCATCGAAAAGAATGAAATCTTGCCATTTGCAATAATGTGGATGGAACTAGAGGTTATTAGGCTAAGTGAAATAAATCAGAGAAAGACAAATACCATATGATATGATTTCACTCATATGTCAAATTTAAGAACTGAGGGTTTGGGAAGGGAGGGGGGTGGGAGATGAGTGAGCCTCGTGGTGAGTAATAAGGAGGGCAAGTATTACATGGAGCACTGGGTGTGGTATAGAAACAATGAATCTTGGAACACTGAAAAAATAAAATAAATTTTTTTTAATTTTAATTAAAAAAACAGGGGCACCCGGGTGGCTCAGTGGGTTAAAGCCTCTGCCTTTGGCTCATGTCAGGATCTCAGGGTCCTGGGATGGAGCCCCGCATCTGGCTCTCTGCTCAGTGGGGAGCCTGCTTCCCCCTTTTTCTCTGCCTGCCTTTCTGCCTACTTGTGATCTCTCTGTCTCTGTCAAATAAATAAATAAAATCTTTTTAAAAAAAAAAAGCATATCAGTATGTTTACACATTTCTGTATAAACACATTTCTGTCAATGTTTACACATTTCTTTATATATGGCTCCTCTGAAAATTTCTGAAATAGACCGTGTGTTTCAAGATTTAAAATTTCTGTTAAGGGATGCCTGGGTGGCTCAGCGGGTTAAGCCTCTGCCTTCAGCTCAGGTCATGATCTCAGGGTCCTGGGATCAAGCCCTGCATCATCAGCCTCTCTGCTCAGCCTGCTTCCCCCTCTCCCTCTGCCTGCTTCTCTGCCTACTTGTGATCTCTTTCTCTCTATCAAATAAATAAATAAATAAAATCTTAAAAAAAAAATAAGTTCTGTACACATGGATGGGATTTAGAGACTAACTTACTCTGTAGGGTATTCTGATTGCTCCATTTTTGGGAGGAACTCCCCATGTCAGTATCATTTAGTTTTTTCTGTCGGGGTGATCAGATTCCTCACAAAGAGTTGTCAAATCATTCCCCTGTAGTGAATCTAAAGAGCAATAATTTCAGAGACTGGGATGAGGTAGGTATCCATAACAAGTATGTAAACTTTCATGTAAATAAATTCTACTCTTGTAAGTGTAGTTCCTCCCACTTTAATTGTGCCTGGGTTCCCTGCTCCAGAAATTGTTTTACCTACTCTGAAGAATGAATCTCCAATCTTTAGCCAAGATGGAAGAAAGAAAGTTGGCTGGTTGTGCTCAGTGGGGTGGAGATCTAGGGATCTAACTGAGATAAAATTTAGACAATCAACAATGGTTTATCATCATCTTCACTCCCATATTCAGAAGTACTTGATGCTGCCAATTCCTTTTGGGGAGTTTTTCAAGGTGAACTAGATTACTTTTCAGTTTTCTCCATTGTTTGGGAATTAGGCGTGCAAAGTCAGTTTCATTGTTTCTTTCTTCCAAAATTATGTTGCTATTATTTGTATCTCTCTCTAGATCGTAGTATATTTATACCTTTGTAATATCCCATTACTGTCATTTTTGTGAGTTTCTGGACTATTTGGTCCACCATCTGTAACTGAAATTTCCGGATTCTATCATTTTTCAATCATTCTGAGTGATATCTGTCCCCTTTCAAAACCTACTGGAATTGGGATTTTATGGCATAGGTGCAGAGAACTTGAGGTTAAAGTGTAGCAGTTATGGAGAGAAGAAGTGTAGACATTTCTCCAGTGGGAACTCAGGCTCCACGTGTTGAACAGGATGCACTGTATTCACTGGGGATGTTTTCAAGCTTTTCAAAGTTTTGATTCATTACTGACACCAGCACTATCAGAGCTATATTTAGTTGCATTATATATACATTCTCCATGAGTTAATTAATGTATATCATACTTAGCCTGAGACAATTTCTAATGTGCCAAGCCAGGATACTGTTGGAAGAGAATCCTGACAGAGTAGGGGGAAAAAATCTTTATATCACTGATTACTCATTAAGCACAGGTAAATACAGACAAAATACCAAAATGAACCTGATCACCTTGCTTCAGCAGTTATCACATCATGGTCAATCTTCTTTCTTCTGTATCTCCATTCATCCTCCTCATCATCACTGCCCCACTCCAACCTTTGAAATATTTTAAAGCAAATTCCAGACATATAATTTTTTCCTCTTTTAAAAATTTTGTTATGTTAGTCACCATACAGTACATCATTAGTTTCTTTTTTTTTTTAAGATTTTATTTATTTTACAGAGAGAAACACAGCGAGAGAGGGAACACAAGCAGAGGAAATGGTGGTGGGAGAAGCAGGCTCCCAGCTGAGCAGAGAGCCCGATGTGAGGCTTGATCCCAGGACCCTGGGATCATGACCTGGGCCAAAGGCAGACACTTAACGACTGAGCCACCCAGGTGCCCCCATCATTAGTTTCTAATGTAGTGCTCCATGACTCACCGTTTACATTTAACACCCAGTGTCCCATGCAATATGTGCCCACCTTAATATCCATCACTGGGCCGACCCATCCCACCACCTCCCTCCCCTCCAAAACCCTAGGTTTGTTTCTCAGAGTCCACAGTCTCTCATGGTTTGTCTCCCCCTCAGATTCCCCCCCACTTCATTTTTCCCTTCCTTCTCCTAATGTCCTCCATGCTATTCTTTATGTTCCACAAATAAGTGAAACCATATGATAATTGACTTTCTCTGCTTGACTTATTTCACTCAGCATAATCTCCTCCAGTCCTCTTCCAGTCCCATCCATGTTGATACAAAAGTTGGGTGTTCATCCTTTCTGATGGCTGAGTAATATTCCATTGTATATATGGACCACATCTTCTCTATCCATTCATCTATTGAAGGACATCTTGGTTCCTTCCACAGTTTGGCTATTGTAGACACTGCTGCTATGAATATTGGGGTACATATGGCCCTTCTTTTCACTACATCTGTATCTTTGGGGTAAATACCCAGCAATACAATTGCCGGGTTATAGGGTAGCTCTATTTTTAATTTCTTGAGGAATCTCCACACTGTTTTCCAAAGTGGCTGCACCAACTTGCATTCCCACCAACAGTGAGAGAGGGTTCCCCTTTCTCCACAATCTCTCCAACATATGTTGTTTCTTGCCTTGTTAATTTTTGCCGTTCTAACTGGTGTAAGGTGGTATCTCAATGCGGTTTTGATTTTAATTTCCCTGATGGCTAATGATGATGAATATTTTTTCATATGTCTGTTAGCCATTTGTATGTCTTCTTTGGAGAAGTGTCTGGTAATGTCTTCTGCCCATTTTTTGACTTGATTTTTTTTTGGGTGTTGAGTTTGAGAAGTTCTTTATAGATCTTGGATATCAACCCATTGTCTGTGGTGTTTTTTGCAAACATCTCCCATTCTTTGGGTTGCCTCATTGTTTTGTTTTTGTTTTTTGTTTTTTGGTTTTTTTTTTGTCGTTTCCTTTGCTGTGCAGAAGCTTTTTATCTTGATGAAGTCCCAAAAGTTCATTTTCGCTTTTGTTTCCTTTGCCTTTGGAGACATGTCCTGAAAGAAGTTGCTGTGGCCAATGTTGAAGAGGTTACTACTGCCTATGTTCTCCTTTAGGATTTGATGGATTCCTCTCTCATATTGAGGTCTTTCATCCATTTAGAGGTTATCTTTGTGTATGGTGTAAGAGAATGGTTGAGTTTCATTATTCTGTATATAGCTGTCCAATTTCCCCAGCACCATTTATTGAAGAGACTGTCTTTTTTCCACTGGATATTTTTTCCTGCTTTGTTGAAGATTATTTCACCATAGAGTTGAGGGTCCATATCTGGGCTCTCTATTCTGTTCCATTGGTCTATGTGTCTGTTTTTGTGCCAGTACCATGCTGTCTTGATGATCATAGCTTTGTAATACAGCTTAAAATCAGGCAACATGATGCTCCCCGCTTCAGTTTTTCTTTTTTGACATTTCCTTGGCTATCCATGGTCTTTTCTGGTTCCATACAAATTTTAGGATTGTTTGTTCCAGCACTTTGAAAAATGATGATGGTATTTTGATCAAGATGGCATTGAAAGTATAGATTGCTCTGGGCAGTATAGACATTTTAACAATGTTTATTCTTCCAGTCCATGAGCATGGAATGTTTTTCCATCTTTTTAGGTCTTCTTCGATTTCTTTCATGAGTGTTCTGTAGTTCCTAGGGTAAAGATTCTGTACCTTTTTGGTTAGGTTTTTCCAAGGTATCTTATAGATTTTGGTGCTATTATAAATGTAATTGGTTCTCTAATTTCTCTTTCTACAGTTTCATTGTTAGTCTATAAGAAAGCAACTGATTTTGGTGCATTGGTGTTGTATCCTGCCACATTACTGAATTGCTGTATGAGTTCTAGTAATTTGGGGTTGGTGTCTTTTGGGTTTTCCATATAAAGTACCATGTCATCTGCAAAGAGAGAGAGCTTGACTTTTCTTTGCCAATTTGAATACCTTTTATTTCTTTCTGTTGTCTGATTGCTGTTGCTAGGACTTCTAGTACTATGAAGAACAAGAGTGGAGAGAGTGGGCATCATTGTTGTGTTCCTAATCTTAAGGGAAAGGCTCTCAGCTTTTCCCCATTGAGAATGATATTCACTGAGGGTTTTTCGTGGATGGATTTTATGAAATTGAGGAATGTTACCTCTATCCTTATACTCTGAAGAGTTTTAATCAGGAAACGATGCTGTATTTTGTCAAATGTTTTTTCTGCACCAATTGAGAGGCCCATGTGGTTCTTGTCTCTTCTCTTATTTATGTGTTCAATCACATTGATTGATTTGTGAATGTTGAACCACCCTTGCATTCCAGGAATAAATTGTACCTAGTCGTGGTGGATAAACCTTTTAGTGGACTGTTGGATCCTATTAACCAGGATCTTGTTGAGAATTTTGACATCCATATACATCACGGATATTGCTCTTAAATTCTCCTTTTTTATGGGGTCTTAGCCTGCTTTGGGAATCAAGGTAATTCTGGCATCATAGAATAAGTCTGGAAGTTTTCCTTTTGTTTCTATTTTTTGAAATAGCATCAGGAGAATAGGTATTATTTCTTCTTCGAATATTTGATAGAATTCCCCAGGGAATCCGTCGGGCCCTGGGCTTTTGTTTTTTGGAAGATTTTTGATCACTACTTCAATCTCGTTACTGGTTATTGGTCTATTCAGGTTGTCAATTTCTTCCTGTTTCAGTTTTGGTAGTTTATAGGTTTCCAGGCATGCATCCATTTCTTCCACATTGCTTAATTTATTGGCATATAGCTGTTAATAATAATTTCTGATAATTATTTCTATTTCCCTGGTGTTAGTTGGGATTTCTCCCCTTTCATTCATTATTTTATTTATCATTCATTATTTTATTAATTTGGGTCCTTTCCCTTTTCTTTTGGATAAGTCTGGCCAGTGGTTTATTGATCGTATTAATTCTTTCAGAGAACTAGCTTATAGTTTCCATGATGTGTTCTACTGTATTTCTGGTTTCTAATTCACTGATCTCCCCTCTAATCTTAATTACTTCCTTAAGGTGTAAAGATAGTTTGTGTACTTGGGATTTTTCTTTTCTTTTCTTATTTTTTTTTTTTTTGAGTGAGGCTTGTATGGCTACGTATTTCCTCCTTAGGACCGCCTTTGCCATACCCCATAGGTTTTGGACTGATGGGTTTTCATTTTCGTTGTTTTCCATGAACTGTTTAAGTTTTTCTTTGATTTACTGGTTGAGCCAAACATTCTTGAGTAAGATGGTCTTGAGCTTCCAAAGTGTTTGAATTTCTTCCAAAACTTTTCTTGTGATTGAGTTCCAGTTTCAAAGTGTTGTGGTCTGAGATTATGCAGGGAATAATCTCAATCTTTCAGTATCAGTTGAGACCTGATTTGTGACCCAGTATGTGGTCTATTCTGGAGAAAGTTTCATGTGCACCTGAGAAGAATGGGTATTCTGTTGTTTTAAGGTGGAATGTTCTGTATATATCCATGAGGTCCCTCTGGTCCATTGTGTTATTCAAAGCTCTTGTTTCTTTGTTGATTTTCTGCTTAAATGATCTGTCTGTTACTGATAGTGGAGTGTTGAGAAATCCTGCCATTAATGTATTATTATCAATATGTTGCTCTCTATTTTGGTTAACAGCTGGCTTATGTAGTTGGCTGCTCCCATTTGGAGGCATAGATATTTACAATTGTTAGATCTTCTTGTTGGATAGGCCCTTTAGGAATGATATAGTGCCCTTCTGTACCTCTAACTACAGTATTTAGCTTAAAATCTAATTTGTCTGATATGAAAATTGTTAGCTCAGCTTTCTTTTGCAGTCTGTTGGCATGAAAGATGGTTCTCCATCCCTTCACTTTCAGTCTGGGTGTATCTGGGTGTAAATGAGTCTTGTAGACAGCAAATGGAAGGGTCCTGTCTCTTTATCCAGTCTGAAACCCTGTGCCGTTTTATGGAACATTTAGGCTGTTCATGTTGACAGTGATTATTGAAAGATAGGATTTTCTTGTCATCATGTTGCCTGTGAAGTTCTTGTTTCTATAGATTGTCTCTGTAAATTTCTGTTCAATATCATTCTTGGGTTCTTTCTCCTTTTATAGAACCCCCCTTAATATTTCTTGCAGGGCCAGCTTAGTGGTCACTTATTCTTTCAGTTTTTGCCAGTCCTGAAAGCTCCTTATCTCTCCATTCATTCGAATGAGAGCCTTGCTGGATAATGAATTCTAGGCTGTGTGTACTTCTCATTTAGTACACTGAAAATGTCTTGCCAGGCTTTTCTGGCTTGCCAGGTCTCTGTGGACAGGTCTGATGTTATTCTGATGTTCCTCTCTCTATACATAAGGGGAAGACCCCTAACTGCCCTTAAGATGGTTTCTTTGGTTCTAAGATTTGTGAGTTTTCCTATTACATGCTGGGGCATTGGTCTATTCTTCTTGATCTTGGACGGGGTCCTCTCTGCTTCTAGGATATGAATGCTTGTTTCATTCTCCAGATTAGGGAAGTTCTCAGCTACAATTTTCTCAAATATATCTTTTAGTCCTTTCTCTCTCTCTCCGCCCCCCCTCAGGGATCCCAATAATTCTGACATTGGAACATTTTATGACATCATTTATTTTTCTAATACTATTTTCATGGATTTTAAACTCTTTGTTCCAGGCTTCCTCCTGTTTCTTCCTTTCTATCAGTTTGTTACTAATTCATTCTTCTGCCTTATTTACTCTAGATTTTAGAGTATCTAGATTAGATTGGATCTCCTTGATAGCATTTTTAAGTTCTGCCAGATCAGCTCTCATTTCTGCCCTTAGAAAATATATGTTACCATTAATGGTTTTCTCCATCCTAGCTATCATCTGCATGACTATTATCTTGAAATCTATTTCTGACATCTTGCTTATATCCATATCCATTATTTCTGTGGCAGAGGTCACAGTCTCAGTCTTCCCTATTTGGGGGGTTCATTCTCTTAGTCATTCTATTGAGGGGTGGTTGAGGGAATGTAGAGTCCAAATTATTGACCACAACCCAAACAAAATGCATCTGTTTTATAGGGACCTTAGGGTTGTCAGCCTCTTGTTCTTCCAACCTGTCTTCTGGGGGAGGGGCCTGCTGCACTGTTATGCAGGCAAACCTGAGTTGCCCTGACCCCTATGAGGGGTATGGGCTCAGTAAAAACCTGTTTTGGAGGGGGGGGTCTTTTGTTCTCTGGTGGCTTCCCATGTCTCTTCCAAGCATCAGAGCAGAAGTGACCGTATCCAAACCTCTGTCTCAGAACACAGAGGTAACAGTCTATTCTTCAGTGAGCTCTCCAGGCCACACTATCTCTGTGTCTGTGCTGCTAAAAACCACAGCATCCTGAGTTGTGTATCCCACAGCATAACTCCCAGCCCTCACTTTCCAAGCATGTCTCTTCCCCGCAGCTCCAGATTTCAGTCTGGGGGGCTGCCCTTAAGTCCTTTCCCTGCTGCTACCAGTCTGCCAGTCTGTGTCGGGTCCCCAGCATGGGAGGGAGGCTTTTGTGCTCCAGTAGTGCAGGATCCCAGAGGCTTCCTCCCCCTTCTGTTTATCTTCCAATATCTGCCCACAGAATCACGGCTTTCTGTTTCATACCTTGAGACCAACCACCTGAGATATTGTTTGTAGAGATCCAGATATATCTTCTTATGTCTCAAACTGATTACATGGGTGTTCAGAGTGATCTGGTAGATATCCAGTTCAATTCAGGGCACTGGTTGAAATAGGGTCCCCCACTCCTTCACCATCTTTGCAACTCCTCTCCAGATATAATTTTATCTATAAAAATGTTGACATGTAGCCATGTGTACTTCTAAAAAGCAAGGATTTTCCTTTTTAAACATAACTACAATACTATCATCAAACATATATCTCAAAATCAACAAGAATTGTAATAATTTTAAAAGGTAAGCTATGAGCTAGAAGTAAGGTTTCCTTCATCATTTAATAGAATTTAGACAGTATCAAATAGTGTTATATGATCCTGACTTTCCAGGAACATTCAAGAAGAATTATTCATTTAAGGGGCCATATTTTTTAATTTTTTTAAATTTTTTATTTATTTCATTAACCAACACACAGTGTAATACTAGTTTCTAGTGTACATTATGATTCAACACTTCCATGCAATACCTGGTGCTCATCACAAGTTCACTACTTAATCTCCATCACTTATTTAACCCATCTTCTCACTCACATCCCCTCTGGTAACCATCCATTTGTTCTATATAGTTTAGAGCCTGTTTCTTGGTTTGCCTCTGTCTTCTTTTCCTTATGCTCATTTGTTTTGTTTCTGAAATTGCACATATGAGTGAAATCATATGGCATTTTTCTTTCTCTGACTTATTTCACTCAGCATAATTCTCTCTAGCTCCAACTGCATCATGGCAAATGGCAAGATTTTGTTATTTTTAATGGCTCAATTATATTCCATTGTGTGTATGTATGCATGTACTTATATACCACTTATACATACCACTTCTTTATGCATTCCTCAGTTGATGGACATTTGGGCTGTTTCCATAATTTGGCTATTGTAGATAATCCTGCTATAAACATTGGGATACATTTATCCATTCAAATTAGTATTTTTGTATTCGTTAAAGATTTTATTTATTTATTTGACACAGAGAGAGAGAGAGATCACAAGTAGGCAGAGAGGCAGGCAGAGAGTGAAGGGGAAGCAGGCTCCCTGCTGAGCAGAGAGCCTGATATGGGGCTCGATCCCAGGACCCTGGGATCATGACCTGAGCCGAAGGCAGAGGCTTTAACCCACTGAGCCACCCAGGTGCCCCATTTTTGTATTCTTTAGATAAAGAATACAGTAGTGCCATTGCTAGATCATAGGGTAATTCTATTTGTAACTTTTTGAGAAACATCCATACTGTGTTCCAGAGTGGCTGCACCAGTTTGCATTACCATCAACAGTACAAAAGGATTCCCGTTTTTCCATATCCTCACCAACATTTGTTTCTTGTGTTGTTGATTTTGACTATTCTGACAGGCATGAAGTGACATTTCATTGTAGTTTTGATTTGTATTTCCCTGGTGGTAAATGATATTGAGCATCTTTTCATGTGTCTGTTGACTACCTGTTTGTCTTCTTCAGGAAAATGTCCACTCATGCTTTCTGCCTATTTTTTAATTAGATCATTCATTTTTGTAGGTGTTGAGTTTTCCAAGTTCTTTATATATTTTGAATACAAACCCCTTATCAGTTATGTCATTTGCAAATATCTTCTTCCATTCTGTAGGTTGCCCTTTAGTTTTGTTGATTATTTCCTTCATTGTGCAGAACTTTTTTTTTTTAATTAACATATAATGTATTATTTGCCCCAGAGTACATGTCTGTGAATCATCAGGCTTACACATTTCACAGCACTTACCATAGCACATACCCTCCCCAATGTCCACAACCCAGCCACCCTATCCCTATTCCCCCACCTCCCAGCCACCCTTAGTTCGTTTCATGAGTCTAGGAGTCTCTTATGGTTTGTCTCCCTCCCCATCCCTTCCCGTTTCATTTCTCTCCCCCACCCCCCCCACAAACCTCCACCCTGCCTCTCAATTCTTCATATCAGAGAGATCTACTTGTCTTTCTCTGACTGACTTATTTCGCTTAGCATAATACCCTCCAGTTCCATTCACGTCGTTTCAAATGGCCAGATTTCATTTCTCTTGATGGCTGCATAGTATTCCATTCTATATAGATACCACATCCTCTTTATCCATGCATCTGTTGATGGACATCTAGGGTCTTTCCATAGTTTGGCTATTGTGGACATTGCTGTTATAAACATTCGGGTGCACGTGCCCCTTCAGATCACGAC
>JAQQSY010003740.1:0-12761 GCA_028646535.1 Procyon lotor
GCAGAGGATGAAAGAGACATAATACATTTTGGCCTGACACAGGAATTAAACCCTTTGCAGGCAATCTATAGGAAGAATGGAACATAGAGATAGATTCTTAAGTTGGGAGCAGCCACAAACTGCTACACACATGAGCACAAAGCCTGTAGTATGAGGATAAAGTGGGTTGGGTTTTCTAGCTCTAAAATGATTTTCTGAAATACTATCCATCTATGAGTTTAGACTTGTGGTCACTACATATAGAAGACTAAGACCGTAAACTGTCCCTAACTCTAACTCACCAGTAAGTGTTTGGCCCTGGGACAAGAACTCAATTCTTGGCACTTGGTTTCCACCAAAGCCTTAAAAACAATGTTATCTCCAATGTATATGGAACCATATATTCCTAGAGGCATTCACATGAATAATATGGAAAAACACCAGCTGAATGGTATCAAAGTGTCAAAATTGGGCATCACCTTTGGGAAAATAGCCATGATTTATGATCTTAGGAAACTGGTCTGTGTTTGTTTGTTTGCTGCTTGGATTTCTTAAAAAGATTAAGAATTCAGATATTTCTTGTAAGTGTCAAATCTCTAATGGTTTGTTCAAACTAAAACTTTTCAAATACACTTGCTGTTCTCAAATTTTAATGTATCAAGCCTTTTCACTTTACTCATTTTCAGTCTGTTTTATAATCCAAGAGCAGCATTCTTTACAAAATAAAATGTACTGAAAATGTGAGACTTATGAAAAGTATTATTTCTATTATTTTCAATTAAATAAGAAATTTTAAATATATTTTACTAATATTATTGCTAACTACTTTTCAATACACAGCAAGATTATTTTATAAGTCAGAGTGCATACAAGGTGATTTTTCTTGACCAATGAAGAAATTGTGCTACCTTTCAATAAAACATTAGTCATAAGCTATGGAGAAAAATTCAATCACATAAAAGTTAAGTATATAACAATGAAATCTCTATATTTAAAACTATCATGGGTGATGAAATATGGAAACAAATTGTTTCCTAACAGAGTTAATATACTCAAAGTGGAATGTGCAAAATTTCCTACCTTTAAGGTTTAATATCCATGAGCTTTTTTCTGATAATATGCCCCTGACCTTGAGTAATCTGGTTTATGTGATTTTTGTAGTATCATTTTATTATTTTATAGATTGAAATCATGTAGAAACAGAAGGTAAATGTATAAGTTAATTTTAAATATGTTGTATCAGAGTATGGAAAACGTGCACAGCTCTTAACAAAAGCCTAAGGTTCCACTTTTCAAGGTAATTCTAATCTACATTTCCAAAGAAAATGAGAATCTATACAGTTGTAATGAGTTACTATGGTAACCAATTTATGCTTAAAATAGACTAATAAATCACATAAGAAGATTGCCCTTCATGGGCTTTGGACAAATAACTGTCTTTTTATTTATCAATTCTGAAAGTTCTTCAATGTCTTTTATCTTGTGCTTTTCTCACTCAAAGCAGCTAGAGGGATCAAGATTGTCTGAGGTTCCATTTACCAGGAAGTAACATGTAGCTAATGAGACAGGTTAGGTAAGTAAGTGATGCAACTAGGAAAGAACAGTTGTATTTCAGGATATACCAGGGCTAGGAACAAAGGTTTCTGGATGGAGATAAGGGATAGGATTAGGTATGGATGCTATAAATTCCAAGAAAAGAGAAAGAATTCTTAGTCACTAATGACCCATAGTTGCCATAGCTATGTTTCATATTACTATATTGATTAATAAGTACAAGTAAATAAATTTACATTAAAAATATGTAAGGCACTTTCAGATTTTAACTATCAATTTTCCAAAAGCTTGGTGCCAAGGTGCTATAGGGCAGCACTCCAATGGTCCCTTCCTTGAACATCATCTTGCATTTCTCCGCCTCCCAGTGCCTCAATCATCCAATGTAAAATGAGCACAATAATCTTTCTCCTACTTCCTTGATGAGACTATTTTGAAAATAAAATAAGAGATTGAGACAGAGTCTTCACTAACCAATATACTCTCTGGTGATGACTTCTAAAGTATCTAGAACTTTCAGGGGACCTGAATAGTTTCCCCTTTTTCTCCAGTCTGAAGACATGTGCACCCCAAGTACACAATAATTTCTAAGATAGGGAAAGACACCAAAGCAAAAGACCTGTAATATTCAGAATTAATTGCTTCTGGTGATGAAGTTGTCTCCCATATAAGAAACCGAAAGCCACCTTGGGACATTTAGACATGTTGCTAATGTCCTGTTATATTCTGGGAGGCATTTCAGAGAGATAGAACTCTGTCTTCTCCTCTGTAAAAGATATGTCCTTCACACTTCTAGAATCCCTTTTTTAATTTGTTTTACAATATGGCTCTCAAATTCTTTAGTGCTCTTCTTATTCAGGGATAGGGACTGTGTTACTTGGATCAGAAAACATGCACTGAATCCTCTGAAGGTCAGTATTAAAAAGTGTTGTGTTACCAAAACACTCATAGGTGGAGCCTTCGGTTACCATGGAGAATATCTGACTATCCTACAATACCTTTTTGAGAGGAACCCAAGCCACACAGAGATGTGATGTGTAAGTGCTCCTGTCAACTTCCTCAGCTGACCACAGCCTCCACATCTTCCTAGGGCGGCCTCCAAGCATGTGAGCAAAAGAGCCTTTCATCATTTCAGTGCCGTTATTGAGTGACCCACAGCCTTTGAGTCTGCCCAGCTGAGGTCCCAAGTCTTACAGAAGACAGAAAACTATTCCCCTCAACCCTAACCCACAGATAATGGGAGAATAATAAAATGGTTGCTTTTAGCCATTGTCATAGGGTAATTGTTACCTAACAAAAGTAACCGCTATAGAAATTTTGTTCCAGAGGTTAAATGGTGAGATCTCCAGACTGAGTTGATACCTTAATAGGATGAAACTGTGGGCTGTGTATGTGTGTATGGGGTGGACTATACTGCATGTAAGGGGAATGAAAATAATTTGTGATCAGAGGACACAATGTAGTGATTTCAAAACATAGCCCAAAATCTCTTTGATGCTCTTCCCATGGAGAGTTAGAATCTATGTCCCTTCCCACTAATTAAGGCAGGCTATGACTAATAAAATACACTATTAAGTTCCGGGTAATTTGTTATACAGCACTTTGACCTGGAATTTTCTTTGTCCTTTAAAAGTCTACGTATCAATTGAGGAATAGTTTATGTAGCATAAAATGCACGTATTTTCAGAGCATAGTTTAATGAGTTTTGACAATTGTGTACACCTGTATAACTACCCCAAGGAACCAAGGGGTCCCTTCCAATTTTGATTTTTCTCTTAACCCCTCTCCATCCAGGCAAACACTGCTCTGAGTTCTATTAGGATAGGCTGGTTTATTTGCCAGAGATATTCCTGAACTCCAAATCCACATTTGACAGAAACACTTGCAACGAAGTGCAGCACATGACTAGTTACTGCCAAAGAAATTAGTATACATGTGTGTCTTCTCTACCTCTCTTCCAGTTGGCTAGTTAAATGCCAACTACTCCAGGGTACAAGATGGCAAGAGGTGAGGACTATGAATCCCCATACAGGTGTGACCCTCTGAATTTCACACTGGACCATTGCCTGAGTGAAAAAGGAACTTGCATTACTTCCATTTACCATATTTTATCCATTTTGGCATATGCTTTTTCCTTAGCCAATGCATCATACATAATAGGCTCTTAGAATTTAGCATTTTATTATTTAAAGACATATAAGCGCCAGTAACCCTGCCTCACAGATCACTGAGAAAACAAAAATCATCTTGTTGAGCATGGAATCTGGACAAGCAGAGCCAGTTAGCTGGAAGAAGGAGGGCTGATTTTGTAATAACTGTAGATTTACATAAACTGTAGAAAAGATTTGGCCTAACAGCATGGGAGTTAGAGCCCCATTCTTGAGTTTGGCTCTTCAGGAGTTCTGCCCACAATAGGTGTGCCACCCTAGGCTTCCACTTCGGTTGGTCCTGCAGTCCCACCCCGTCCCTCTAGCTGCCAGTCAGTTGAAAATAACTGCTAAGCTTTTGGGCTCCAGAGCTAATGCAATGGGGTAAATCTAGAAGGAGGGTGGAGGTGATACAGGCTCCATCCTTGGTGTCCTCAGGAATCTGATCCCTACTCCCAGACTTGGTTATGGAGCTCTTTCAGTCCTGGCTACCTTTTTCAGCAGGCAAATGTCTTGGGGCTAGACACTAATGAATTTCACATTTCGGAGTTCTTATCCTACTCTTGACATCAGACCAGTAATTCCTCATTGTTTTATTAAATATTTCATGCTACTAAGATGTGCTCTTTTTTTCATCTTTTAAAATATCTTTGGAGGGAAATTTGATTCATATCACTTAAGCTGCCATTATTAAAAGAAGAAATATTACTGACTTTTCAGTCCTTTATTTTCAACTTTATATATATATTTTTTCAGTTTATCACTTATAAACTACAAATTGCTGGGGCGCCTGGGTGGCTCAGTCGTTAAGTGTCTGCCTTTGGCTCAGGTCATGATCCCAGGGTCCTGGGATCGAGCCCCACATCGGGCTCCTTGCTCGGCGGGAAGCCTGCTTCTCCAGCTACCATTCCCTCTGCTTGTGTTTTTTCTCTCGCTGTGTTTCTCACTGTCAAATAAATAAAATCTTTAAAAAAAAATAAATAAACTACAAATTGCTGATCTTTTTTATTCCTTAATGCCTTCTGTATTCTCAATTCTTTTCTATTTGAGTTTTATGGTATTAATCCCTAATGTATAAGAACACATAATGAAGCATTTTAACCTCTAAAATGAATGATAAATGATATCTACATACTCTCTCCAAATATAACAACTTTATGACATAATATAATTAATTTCCTCTGTTTTCCAGTCACCAAAGTTGATTGTCATACTCCATTTTAGTTTGAGAAATCAATTCAGTGTGTTTAAAAATAGAATAAAAAAGGGGCGCCTGGGTGGCTCAGTCGTTAGGCATCTGCCTTCGGCCCAGGTCAGATCCCAGAGTCCTGGGATCGAGCCCTGCATCGGGCTCCCTGCTCAGCAGAAACCTGCTTCTCCCGCTACCATTCCCTCTGCTTGTGTTCCCTCTCTCGCTGTGTTTCTCTCTGTCAAATAAATAAAATCTTTAAAAAAATTAAATAAAAAAGAAATAGAATAAAGAAATTGAAATAGAATAAAACCATTAAAAAAGAAATAGAGTAAAAAATTTTAGCATGCAGAACACATTGAAAATTCCTTAAAGTTTAATCATTTATGTACATATACACACATACCACTCATATCTGCTATATAAACACTGAATATAGGAAAAATACACAAAAACTATATGTACATGTACATCATGGGTCACAATCTTTAAAAAGTTGAAAAGTCAATGGTTCAGTGTTCTGCTTCTGTACTTTACTTTTTATGTCTCTTGATTTTGAAGAAAATAAGAGAAGATACGAAATTATTCCCTTTACATTTCTTTTGTATATATAATTTTGCCTTCCTTATTAAATTTTCCTTCTTCTTGGGGCACCAGGTTGTCAGTTAAGTGTCCAACTCTTGGTTTCACCTCAGGTCATGATCTAATGGGTCATGGAATTGAGCCCCATGTTGGGCTCTGTGCTCAGTGGAGAGTCCGCCTGAAGATTCCAGAGGTCTACACAGCTTTTAACATCAGTTTTCTGGAGTCCTATGTTTCCTTACTGTTTTGTTTCTATTCTCATGAGATAGTTTTATGGAAAGGAGTGAACAGTCCATGTTTGTTCACTGTCTTGTCGTACTTACCAAATCACACATTTTAAAATCAATATAAATACCTGGAAAGAGCATACAGAATTGTCATTTCAGCTTTCTAAATGCTTAATGAATTTTCATTAAAATTTTCAACTCAGTGAAGTTTGGCTTTCTTCTTATTAACATTAAATTGTTCTTCTTAATTTCATCACTGACTTCCATGTTTCCAAACCTAATATGTTTCATCTTTTAGACCTCAACTGATAGCTCATATTAGCTTATGTGCCTGTCAACCATATAATTGTCAAATTTCACTCCTGGCTCAATTTCTGAAACCCTGTTTACTTTTGGGCCATATTTTGCATCCCTTAAACTTCCATATCTCTCCCCTCTAATGTCTATTCTTCCTTAGCCTTTTATGTTGTTACTGGGAATACACATGGCTTATGTATAAGAGGTAGGTAATGGATAGTAAATCTATCTTTAACTTAGAAAAGAGATTCTACTAAGTTCCACACCATGTCTATTAACTTACTTCATCTTCTTACTAGAATATCCCATAGACATTCTTAATTCAACATGTCCAAAGCTCAACTCATCATGGATTTCCTAAACATGATGCCATTTCTGAGTATTATTTCTTGGAAAATGATAAGTTCACCAAGTCATTGTCCTAAGACTTAAAATTCAGAGTCCTCCTAGTTTCCCATTGTATTTTATACTCTTCCCTAATTCTTCCAACCCATCATCACTCTTCTATGATTCTGTTTTCTTAATACCTCTGGAGTCTGTATCTCTTTCTCCATTCTTAAAATCTATTTCCTATGTCGTATGTGCACTAACTGCAATAGTCTCTTCTGGACTAATTATCTGAGAATTCAACCCTCTCTAATATATCTTCAAACCTGACAATAAAATCCTGACAACTATATTTAAAACATGGCTAATAGCTCCATGGTACAAATTAAAATTACTTGCCATATATACAGGTCACTTAAAACCTGACTTTTGGGATTTCTGGGTGGCTCAGTCATTGAGCATCTGCCTTTGGTTTGGGTCATGATCAAAGGGTTCAGGGATTGAGCCCTGCATTGGGCTCCCTACTGGGTGGGAAGCCTACTTCTCCCTCTCCTACTCTCCCTGCTTGTGTTCCCTCTCTCGCTGTCTCTCTCTCTCTGTCAAATAAATAAATAAATCTAAAAAACAAGCAAACAAACAAACCACTGGCTTCTATCTGCACAGTACACCCCACCCAATCACCCCCCTTTTTTTTGAATACTCCAGCATTACCAAGATTTGTATGCCCCATATCCTGCCATGGAACTCTAGAACCACCATGGTTTTCACAGAGCATTCCCCAACACTCTTTGGGATATCCTCACTTTGCTCTCCCTTGCCTTCTTTTCCTTCTTTAGATTTCACCTCAAATAGTCTATTTCATGTTAAATCTTCCCTAAATCCCAGGGAACCAGAGATACCACTGCAGTAGTATTCCTCTGCATTTTATAGCTGAAATAAGATATATTGGGATAATCTCCCTGTTTGTTTACTTATAAATGCATCCGCTCTTTTAGGAGAAGTTTAATAATAGAAACTACTGCATGTGGTTTTGAAATTAAATTCCTGAAAAACAGATTTGAAATTTAATTCCTGGAAAACAGTAAGCACACCATAAGTTTTAGCTATAAATACTGCTATCTAGCCATAGTTATTAATTCACAGATTTTGCTATTCTTAAGAAGTGACATAGTTAAAAAAAATGCTATAAGTCTTCAATAAATACACATTGAATGTATGAACATATATGGAAATATGTTGCATTCGTGTATCATGATATCAAGGTTATGAAATTATAGTGCCAGTAAAAGAAGTATGTTTCTAATTCTTTGTCAAAAAATCAGTAGCTATCTCATATTGTTAGACCAAATATTATAGTAAGATATGCCAGAGATTACAGGTGTCTAAACTCCAGGAAAAATGGACTTTGGATCTGAAATGAGATCAATGTACAGTAATGGCTTTGTACACCAACTCATCTCAAAAGCAGGGGTTAACCCTTCTGGTTAAGCCTACACTGCAGGTGCACTGTTTTGTAGTACTCAAAGCCTTAGCTATTTCAAAACCTATGGGAATATAGGAGGTGATTTCAGGAAGTGGTCTAACCTCTTGAGTAAGTCTTGAATATTTTATATATAGTAATGTTTGCTGAGATTATTTTCTGCACTTCACTCTATGAAGTTATGACTTTGAAATGGGTTATTACCATGACATGAGGATCAGAATGGGTTACTTTAAAATGAAGTTGCACGTATATTTAGGTCACTGCTGTGTACTTTCTGAAATTACTAGAGAGGAAATCCACCAGAACCAGTGTGTCATCTCCTCTCACCCATAGCTGGGAATTTGCGTGGGTGTATACAGATGCACACCAACACCCAGTTACACACAAGCTCGTGATGTAGATGAAACACATACAGAACTTCTGTACTTCAAAATTAAGTCTATTGAAAAGCTTCCCGTGGACAGTCTAAAACTACGCCTATGAGCAGCTATGAAAAATTGATGAATAGAAAAGTTTAGCTGTGAATTTGATGAAGTCACCCTTTCAGTCCATGTCAGGTGTTTTTGCCTGTTTTTTTGTTTGTTTGTTTGTTTTGTTTTCCTTTGTTTCCTTTTTAGTATTTACAGAAGTTTTATATCATCCCTAAATACTTGCAATTCCTGGAGCAGACTGTTGCTGGAAAGGCCTGTAAGAACTGAACAGATTTCTTTTTCAATGCCAGAAAATTGGGGTGCCTAAGTGGCTCAGTTGGTTAAGCGACTATCTTCTGCTTAGGTCTTCATCCTGGAGTCCCGGGATCGAGTCCCTTGTGGGACTCCCTGTCTCTTCCTCTGAACTTCCCTCCCTCATTCTCTCTCTCTCTCTCTCTCTCTCTCTCTCTCTCTCTCTCTCTCCCTCTCTCATTCTCTCTCTCAAATAAGTAAAAATTTTTTTTAAAAATTCCAGAAAATTTTTTGGTTCAGAGATTTATCAAACAACTGTATACCACTGACTATTTCACTAAGTTGCATTCCCCCCTAAAAAAATATTATCCTTTTTTTTTAAGAACAAGCTTTGGGGGGCAGGAGAAAGGGGCAGGGAAAGAATCTCAAGCAGGCTCCATACCCAACACAGAGCCCAACAGGGACCTGATCTTTTCTCCCTGAAATCACAACCTGAGCAGAAATCAAGATTCGGATGCTTAACTAACTGAGCCACCCAGCCACCCCAAATACGGTCTTTCTTTATAGATAACACCCAATATCAAACACCCCGTCTGCTATCTACTACTTACTAAGATTGGGATAACTGCCTGATTATTTTAAAGGACTGCTAAAACATTTCTTTTTCTATTAATAGGAGATTGAAACACCAAAATTTGTTCCAGCACTACTCATATTTAATTTCTCCATATTTCTATGTCTTATTTTACTCATCTTTTTTAGGAGTGCTAAGCATATTACAAGTCTTTGTCTTGTACCATCTTATGTAAATTTTATAAGACCCTGCTTATTAAGTAAAGCCAGGTGTAGTTACCCATATAGGACTTGAAAGGGCAGAGTTTATGATAAACAACAAAATAGATGAAACTTGTCAGAAATCCAGTAAAAACAAGAAGGTATTCTTACTAAAATCCTATGCTTTTATCTACAATTAAGTGAATCCATATCTGCTCCCCATCTTTAGAATAATAGATTTGGAGATATTAATAAATCTTCGACTTAATTATTTTCGTTGTTTGTGTATCTCAGATTCATGGTGATTCTGGAATGCCATTTTTATCTCCATTATTTTGTTTGCTTGTTTTTTTAAATTTATCTTAGTCACAATTTGGTTTTATTTATTAACTTATTTATTTAGTCTCTTATTTTCAGAAGTTCCTGATTGTTGGCAAATGTTTTGTTTTTTTGTTTGTATTTTAACTGTCTTGACAATGTATCTCCAGTTTAACTATTTCTGGGCATCAGAGGGGTAGAAGAACTAAGAACTAAGGATTCCCAAAATAATATGTTTCAAATTCATTTCATTCTATTTTATTTATTTATTTACTTTTTTTTTTCTGAACACTAACTTGGAAATGTAATAGATATTGCTGGTTGGGAATTAATACTATTAATACTATTCACTTCTCTGTTTAATTTCCTAAAACAAGATCTTAGCAGATTTTTATTAAAGTGGTATAAAATATACTTGTAGCTTAGATTTTTCTTAGAATTACCTCCCAGGAAGATGGAAAATGGCAAACCAGAAATAAGGCTCCAGAATTTGTAGATTTTATAGTGCATTAGCATCCAGTTTTTATTGTTATTATCTGGTATTTATTCCCATAGGTCTGATATAACAAAGATGTATGATATTTAGTAGTACACTAACATACTAAACATTGATTACTGAAAAGAATATATATATATATATATATATATATATATATATATATGGCCTTGGATATAATATATATATGGCCTTGGATATATAGCTAAAGTCAGCAAAACTTTAACAGCTTACAAGGGTTTGACTATGGTGCCTGCAGAGCGTGAACTATAGTTTATCCATTTTCTCTAAAGTCCCTAGACTCAATACAGAGACGATTTAAAAAATCAATAATCACCTTGGAAAACAACAAGAGGAATCCTTGAGGATAAGAAAACTTTAGAAAATCCTAAGAGGCAGAAAGCAAGCAGGGCCAGAGCCAAATAAGGAAAACTCAGCTCAAATGTACATAAAAAAATATTGCTGCCAAATAGTACAGGAAAAAGAGATTTACCACTCCTGACAGATGGGTCCCAGTTACAAAGTAATTGAGGGGTAATTTTTAGGGTGATTAACTGAGGCATTATAGAAAGTAAATTTATACCTTTGGAACATCTCTCAACACACGCTAACATGGTCTTGTGCCACTAGGTGATGGCAGTTGTGTGCAGCTCCCAGTGTGAGCAATGGATCCTGGTAAGAAGGGTAGTGTACTTAATGACTAATGATGCAGGGGCGCCTGGGTGGCTCAGTGGGTTAAAGCCTCTGCCTTCGGTTCAGGTCATGATCTCAGTGTCCTGGGATTGAGCCCCATATTGGGCTCTCTGCTAAGCAGGGAGCCTGCTTCCTCTCTCTCTGACTGCCTCTCTGCCTACTTGTGATCTCTCTCCTCCATGTAAAATAAATAAATAAAATCTTAAAAAAAATAACTAATGAGTGCAAATAAGAAATGGAAGCATTCATATCCAAAAGATAAGCAAGTGAAATAACTTGCCAACTATCACATTCTTCCTACCAATCTCTTTATGAAGACAAAATATCAAATGATGAACAGCTCTACACATATATCTCTTCCTCACAAATATCCTCTGGGCAAAGAGATTCACTGGTACGACAGGGAACTTCAACTACCAAGATGAGCTTGTACAACCCATAAATTGCCAAATATTTAAGGAAAATCGACACCATGAAAAGTAAAAAGACTATCACAAGGAAAAATGAGGAAACAGTAAAAAGTGAAAAGATAGCACACCTTAACATTAACATTTCGTTAATTTCATAGTCTCAGAAAAATGTGAAAGGACAGTGGGTTCATACAAAAGAATCACTAGTGAACAAAAATTTGAATTGTGAAAATTGAAAAGCAGAAAAAAGAACTCAGAAGGATCCGATAAAAAATATTTACAAACAGGGAGACACAAAATACAGCATGACATGATAAGTAAAATAAAAATTATGGAAGAGAACCAAGGATTGACCCAGAAATTCTGAATGTATATACCATGTTCCTGAAGAAAATAAAGAAAAGGGTAAAGAGAGAACATACCCAACAAAATAAAGGCAGAGATTTTCTCAATCTGATAAAAGACATGAATTATCCAAAAGAGATTGTCTGGTGCCAAGAATAATGAAACAAACACACACAAACACATTTATCAAATCTATTGTAATAAAATTTAAAACTACCAAAAATCATAATATTTCCAGAGAAGGACAGGGGAAAAAAAATCTCTACAAATGAATAAGACTCAGTTCTTAGGTACTATAGATTATTTCCCCTTAAAATCCACAAATTGAAGTCCTAATCCCAATGTGATGATATTTAGAGGTTTGGTTTTTGAGAAGTAATTACATTTAGAGAAGTCATCAGAGTGGGGCTCCCATGATGATATTTGTGTCTGTAGAAGATGTAATGTAACTGCTTGACAATTAGGATTTTTAAAAATTATTATTATGTAAGTGCCTGACATTAAGCTCTTAAGTGGAGGCATTCATTTCAAAGAAATAGTTTTCTCTCCAATAAACTCATTGCTAGTTACACAATTTGATAGACTCAGGCTCCCCACACTCATGAAACTGTCCTTTTAGAAAGCCTGCCTGACTTAAATTTTGACTTTATGAGTGACCCTGCTTTCTCTTTCCTGTGGTTAAATTCCCACTCTTATGTTTTAAATTCACCAATGGAGTGAACCCACAAAAACTAAACACCCCACTCTTGATCCAATAAAGGTAGAACTCCAGGTCCGTGGTCTCTGTCTCTCTCCCAAGAACCTTTTTTTTTTTTTTATTTGACAGAGACAGAGAGATCACAAGTAGGCAGAGAGGCAGGCAGAGAGAGGGAGAAGCAGGCTCCTCGCTGAGCAGAGAGCCTGATGCGGGGCTTGATTTCAGGACCCTGAGATCATGACCTGAGCCAAAGGCAGAGGCTTTAACCCATTGAGCCACCCAGGCGCCCCTCTCCCAAGAACCTTACAGTATGGCCTCAGGTGTGTCATGTATCCTCCAGGATTTGTGAGTAATAAACCTTACCTTTTCAAAGTTCCCTGGTGGTTGTTGCTTGGCTGTGCCTTGCAATCATGATAAGAATCCCAAGGTCTGGTCCAGCTTCAACATTCGCTCCAGCTGGAAAAGTGTCAGTGGGGGCTCAACACAAGTAGAACAGGGGGTGGCCAAATGGAGAGCATAGCTCCTGGTTGAGTTTGCCAACAGATTTAAATGTTTGAACAAGAATAGCTTAAAACCTATCTACA
>JAQQSY010003741.1:0-12760 GCA_028646535.1 Procyon lotor
AAATATTTTTTTAAAAATTTGAGTTTTTTTTATTTTTAAATTTGGATTCTTTAGATTGGTTAATTTCTAGAGCCTTTCAAATTTCTACATATATATCAAAATATCCTCATTAAAGCTGTTAGATTATATGTATATTTGTCAAAACATCTTTGGTAAATGTAGGTATGTATTCATTTTGTGGATATCTATCATTAATACATGTGTCAAATTATTCAAAAAATAACAAAAGCACCATTTAAAAGCTTTGTTATCATTCTCAAATGTGTATCATTAAAACATCTTAGAGGAAGACAAGAAACCTGAATTCCCTAGTACCTATTCAGCAAAGTAGCATAGAATCATGCAAAAGTCTTAAAAGGAGGTACTAATGCATTAAACCACATACACTTGATACATCTATGTAATCAATCACCTGTGATAATTATCTATGTTGAAAGACAAAGAATAGCTTATGCATTCTTAACCAGATCTTGACTGATGCCGATTCAGGAAGTTTGCACATTTCTACAGGACTAGAAGCTCTTTGATGCGGGAAGGTAGAACAGAATGCATATAGGACAGACATTTCTCTTCCCATGGTGCTACATTACCTTATATCTATCTCATACTAATCCTTTCCTTATAGTTGGGAATCACACCTTGGTTAATGGGTTATTAATTGCTTTTTGAAAATTATTTCTTTCTCTTTTTTTATTTCCTGGAGGAATCATTGCCTCAAAAAACAGAACCTGATAAATTTACACAATTTTATTATCAACATTAATGCTGGAAATATAATCAATAATCACTCTATTAGATATTTAACCAAAGAATACAAGAACACTAATTCAAGGGGATAGGTGCATCCCTATGTTTACAACAGCATTATCTAAAATAGCCAAGATTTGGAAGCAGCCCAAATGTCCATCAATTGATAATATAATGGATAAAGAATATAGGTATAGGTATACACACACACACACACACACATATACCCTGGCATACTATTCAGCCATAAAAAAGAATGAAATCTTGCCATTTGCTATGACATGGATGGAGCTAAAGAGTATCATGTTAAATGAAAAGAGTCAGAGAAGGACAAATACCATAGGATTTCATTCCTATGTGGAATTTAAGAAACAAAGCAAACAGGCAAAGGGAAAGACAACCATTTGATGGTTATGGGGGCCAGGATGGATTAAACAGGTGATAGAGATTAAAGAGTGCCCTTGTCATGATGAGTATATGGAACTGTTGAATTACTGTATTGTACTCCTGAAACTAATTTAACACTGTATGTTAACTAACTGGAATTAAATAAAAACAAATAAAATTAAACAAAACAAAATACTTGGATCCTAGGATTTCAAAGCAGGCTATAGGATAGATCCTTAACGGACAAGAATAATAATTATTCTAAGTGAATCAGTAACTCAGTAGTCACATTGTTATTCTTTTTTTTTTTTAAAGATTTTATTTATTTATTAGAGAGAGAGTGAGAGCATGAGAGGAGAGAAGGTCAGAGTGAGAAGCAGACTCCTCGTGGAGCTGGGAGCCCGATGTGGGACTCGATCCTGGGACACCAGGATCATGACCTGAGCCAAAGGCAGTCGCTTAACCAACTGAGCCACCCAGGCATCCCTCACATTGTTATTCTAAAATGAGTGAATGGCTATGATGCCTCAGCAAAAAGGATACTGTACAAATGAAATGTTCAAACAGCGAAGTTTACTTGGAGAAAAACTGAATAGAAAAAAATCTGAAGGGACACAATGTCTGTGTCTTTTATTTCTATATTTCACAAATGGAAACATGTAAAATGAGTATTTCTTCTCCATTCACTGACGTAGTAATATAGAACTACCTACCAGCTCTTCATGGTTAATAAAAACAACAAAAATAGCCTAATGGTTGTATTTTCATGAACATCCCAAAGTAATATATAAGTTCTCCAAATATCATCTACATTTTGATTTTAAATACCTAAAGATATTATAAAGCTTTCTTTATTTTTTTTTTCTTTTATTCACTGGGATGCATGGATAAAAAGGAATGGACATTACCTCAGGCTGGAAATGCCTGTTCAAATTACGGAACTGGGAATCAATTCACGTGCTCAATCTTCTCTCAGGCCATTTGTCTAATATCTTAAAATTGCTCTTAATTTCTATCACTTTTGCAGAACATACAGTTTATAAAAACAAAGCAAAACCCCCTAAAGTCTAAAAAATAAAAATATATCATTAATTGTTATAGATCTATAAATTCATGTCCAATGGTATCTTCATAGACAGAGCTATTTATTGACTTGTCGTTTTTATAAATCCCTTCTACATATCTACAGATGAGTCAGTTCAAGGGTCTTTAGGAGAATGAAACTATTTAAAGTAGAAAAGATCAGGTTGGCAAATGAGTCTCACACAATGCGTCCTTCCATTAATGTAGAACTTACTATGTCTTCACAAATAAGTGTCCCATTCCCAAAAAAGACTGGAAATAAACTTAGGCAGGAGGGCAAAAATATAATCACAGATTTCAGCCTCTATTATCCAAATCATTCAATTCAATAATTATTAAGATCTCTGCCAAGATATATCTTTGCATCTTCCATTTGAGTTTTTAAGAATGGTAGCCAATAACATATCTCAATTTTATGAGTGTAATTAATCATATGAGAGTAAATAGAGTAACATTGGAACTTTCTTATTGATACTGGATTTGTGATTACATATAATATTAAAAAAATTTAGTGCATTTGATCTAATAATTATTCTAATAGTAACTTTTTTGAATTATTGTCTGGAATAATACTTTCTCTAGTCCCAAATAAAAGTTTGCAAACTGTTTTTAAAATACCACATCTTCATCTCTCACACAGTTCTTATGAAAAGTAGCTGGAGAAAGAAAATACTCAAAAGAAAAACAACAAAAGTTAAGTCAACTGCTCTGCCACCCAAATTATCACAGCATACTGTTTTTGCTCTCTACCTCTTCATCATGTCTACCTCAAGCTGCTATTTTATAGGTGTTTTCAGTTTATTTGTATGTGTTTTTTTTTAAATTGTTTTGCCTCTAATTTTGAATAAAAATAGACCTGTAGTGCATTTTGCCTTTTAGTAAGTTTTGTGGAAACAAAAGTTCTTCTCTGACTCATACACAGACACACACGGCAATTTTAAGCACTATTATTTCTTAAGAGAAAAAAATATGTTGGGTCAAATAATTTTCAAATAAATGAAGCATATTCTTATATTTTAAATGTGCTTGTTTTATCTTCTCCATAGAAATGTTATGTCTAATCTCCAAGCATAATCAAATCAGAAATGTTATGTCTAATCTCTAAGCATAATCAGAAAATTCAACGTTATAGTTGAATATCTTGAATATTGACCTTTAATCTTCAGTAATTAAATATATTTTCAAGGTATTTTAAGTTCAATTTTAAGTAACGGGTATTCAGTACATGTTAAATTTTAGTCATTGATAAATTTCAATTAAAACATTTATTCTCATAAGATAAAATAAAATGACTTATGAATTGATAATAAGGGTTCTTTCTACTTTTATTTTAGTAAAGAAGAAAAGAAAACCTTTATGTTGCTCCTGGATATTAAAGGTGATTATAGCAAATGTTACTTTATAAGTACAATTAAGGGCATTTATGCAGCTTTTGCATAATGATAATAATTAAAAACCGTTTATTTTAAAGGCTGCTTAAAAGTTAATTTTCACCCAGGTGCATACTGAAGCCTATAATTAGCCTTCCTTCAGAGGAAGTTTGGTTGACAAAATGCATAAAAGCATTTCCAGAGGCAGAAGTTTCCTGCTAAAATGAGATTTTGGTTTTTAACTTTAGCTTGATAATGGTGCTTAAATATGTGAGAAAGAATGCACAGACATATTTAAAAAAAATGAATCTATAATCATCCCAGATTGATTTTATTGAGAAGACATATAGAAGACATTTACATACACTTTGACTATTTAAGAAATGAAGTCCTATAAGACTGGTATGGGGAAAATGTTATTAGTTACAACAAATATAAGAATTGTTCAAAACAAGGGATGCCTGGGTGGCTCAGTTAGTTAAGCAGCTGCCTTTGGCTCAGGTCATGATCCCAGGTCATGATGGGGTCCTGGAATCTAGTACCCTATCAGCCTCCTTGCTCAGCAGGGAGCCTACTTCCTCTGCCTGCTGCTCCCCATGCTTGTGTTCTCTCTCTCCCTCTGAAAAATAAATAAAATCTTTAAAAATAAATTGTTCAAGGGGCGCCTGGGTGGCTCAGTCGTTAGGCGTCTGCCTTCGGCTCGGGCCATGATCCCGGAGTTCTGGGATCGAACCCCGCATCGGGGTCCCTGCTCAGGAGGAAGCCTGCTTCTCCCGCTACCATCCCCTCTGCTTGTGTTCCCTCTCTCGCTATGTTTCTCTCTGTCAAATAAATAAAATCTTTAAAATAAATAAATAAATAAATAAATAAATAAATAAATAAATAAAAATAAATTGTTCAAAACAATCACAAAGCATAGTTTCCTGTATATCTTGTAATTCTACTGGACTGTAAATCAGTGTTATTTCTATGATAAATTCTTATTTACAGTTCATTCTTTCTTTACTGATGATTTCCTACTTATTAACCATTCACCAGATGGTTTATTTTCCATAAGCTCTTTCCTACTTCCTGACAGAAACTCCAAGTAGTGGAAATCATTACACTTTATCTACTGTTCAAAAGAGAATACAGTAGGATATATAATCCCAATAAGGATTGTTTTTTAAATCCAAGTACTGTTACTTTTTTTTTTAAGATTTTATTTATTTATTTGACAGAGAGAAAGACATCACAAGTAAGCAGAGAGGCAGGCAGAGGGAGAAGGGGAAGCAGACTCTCTGCTGAGCAGAAAGCCTGATGCAGGCGTTTGATCCCAGGACCCTGAGATCATGACCTGAGCCGAAGGCAGAAGCTTTAGCCCACTGAGCCCCTCAAGTACTGTTACTTTAAGGAGTTTATAGAAATAAAAAGTAAGTCCCTTAGGAATTACTGTGAAATATATGACACTGGCTTAAGTTTTTCCTGTTTAGATATGAGTTTTCCTATCTATAAAATGAGATGTTTGAAGAAAGTAAGCTATAATATCCTTTACTAATATTCTTGTAGAAAACTGTTATTGATTCAAATTATTGTCAATTCTTATTGCTTTTGAAAATTATATATCATAAAATCCATGTTTGAATTATATGGCCAATGTTTCCTTTTATATTACATAATTTCTACTAATTTGTTAAATATATTTATTAGTATGTGGTATCTAAAAAAACAGGTCTGAGCTTTCCTAAAAAAATCAAAGATTTCTTCTTTCTTGGAGCTTTTTATTTGAGGTACAAAATTGGGATTTAACAATTAAATAAATGAGTCACAAACTAATTTAGGTGATCAATGGTATAAGGAAATGAATTCTGTGCCATTAAGAAAGTAAAATAGTGATATGAGGGATAAGATGAGGCAGATGTTGTGATCAAGAATTTTCTCTGTAAGTGGATGACCTTTTAGCAGACATTCAGAGTATTTAGCAAGGTGAAGGACTGCAGAAAGAATATTAGGCAAATGAAATGATAAATGATAGATGATAGATAGATAGATAGATAGATAGATAGATAGATAGATAGATAGATAGATACACAGATAGACAGACAACACCAAGACAGGAATAACTTGGTATGGTTGAATATCAGTAAGCTATCCAGTATAAACGGAATATACTTAGTAAGAGAATGAGTCATGTTCACTGAATTTGGAAAAATCCTGGAGACATGTCATGCATGACCCATAGGCCAGTCTTAATCTCACATTACTTGATGTATTATTGTAGAAAACTCAGTTTTGCTATAGAATATAAGAATATATTTGTGTTAGAGCAGACACATAAAGAAATTGCATCAAAGTAATTTACAAGAGGATAATATTTAGATTTTTTTTTAAAGATTGTATTTATTTATTCTAGAGAGAAGAGGGGGTTTGTGAGACTAAGCAGTGGGAGGAACTGAGAGGCAGGGAGAAGGAGGGGAAAATTTCTCCAGCAGACTCTGCACTAAGCAGGGATACTGACCCAGGGCTCCTTCTCATGACCCTCAGATCATGACATCAACCAAGAGTCAGACGCTTAACCAACTGAGGCTCCCAGGTGCCCCATTGTTTAGGTTTTATTCTAACTGAAAGAAAAAGAGATGCAAGGCAATAAATAGTGTAATATGATGTGATATTCTCTTAATAATAAATTACTTCTTATGTGCAAACAATTGTGGATAAAGAGATGACACAGGACAACATTTAGAGGAATCCAGTAATATCTAAAGGGAGAAATGTTTAATTTAGTTTAATTTAGTTGTTTAGTTTAGTTGCTATGGGATGCTCTGGGTTTTGCTTTCATTTTAAAAGAAGAAAATTTGGAAGACCCCTACCTCCATCTATGGAACATTCTAGGTTCTAGGGAAGAGTTGAAGTGAAGGCAATCTAGACCTAGATTTCTAATTTTTGATATTTTTTTATCAGTTTTAATTTTCATGAGCATTTGGGTAAATTCCAGTTTTAGGTTATCACAAATAGCTCAGCTATGAACATACTATGACTTTTTTGGATAAACATATATACAGGCTGATTGAGTATGCATCTAGCAGCTGAATTGCTGTGTAATGGGTATTCTTATTTTTCAGCTTTAATAAATACTGTCACACAGTCAGTTTTTCCAACATATGGTATTTTCCATTTTGCATTTGGTTGAGTATGTACTGATATATAACAGTGTATTTAATTTGTATTTTTCTGGTAACTAATGAAGTTAAACACCTTTTCACATGCTTAATAGGCATATGGATATCCTCTTTTATGAGCAGTTGTCTTTTACCCAAAAATTGAATTGAATTTTTGGTTGATATTGAATTTTCTTTCTTATTGAGACATAGGATATTTTCAGTATTTAAGTTGTGAGTTCCTTGTTTTATATCCATCTATCTATTCTCTATTGTCTCTTTATTTCTCCATGGATTATGAACCTAATAAATGTGTTCTCTTGTTCTGTGAGCTGCTTTTCTAGTCCCACAATGCATATTTTAATAGCAACATTAACATTAATATAGTCTAATCAATTTCTTGTATAGTTATTGCTTTTTGTGTCTTTTTCAAATGTTTTTGCCTCCTCCAAGGTCACAAACATGCTCAGCTATGTTTTCTGCTAAAAACCTTAATATTTTATCTTACACATTTGATCTCTATATGGAATGGACAGATTTATGTTCAGATGAAGGCCAAAATACATTTTTTATTAAAGATTTTATTTATTTATTTATTTATTTGAAAAAGAGAGAGAGAGAGAGAGAGAGAGATCACAAGTAGGCAGAGAGGCAAGCAGAGGGAGAGGGGGAAGCAGGCTCCCTGCTGAGCAGAGAGCCCCATGTGGGGCCTCCATCCCAGGACCCTGAGATCATGACCTGAGCCAAAGGCAGAGGCTTTAACCCACTGAGCCACCCAGGCGCCCCCCAAAATACATTTTTATTACAGATAGCTAATGTCCTAAAACTATTTAGAAAGAAAAAAATTGCCCATTGCCCTTTACCTGCCAGGAATGGCCTGCATTTCCTGTATGGACGGAAGAAAGATTACACCAAAATTTGCTTTGAAATAGAGGAGAAGGCAAGGGAGTAAATGGTCAGAGATGAAGACCCTTTGTTCTTCTTTGCTCCCACTTTTATTGGTCCTTCAGGATAACCATAAATCTTTATCACTGTTTCTCAAACACATGATGCGTAACAAGGGGTTTTACTGGAACTAGGAGGATCTGTTCACGGGAAAGATATGTTGTGCTAATCTGCATGCTCTAAGAGTTCTGCTAAACATAGCCAAGGGGACAATGCATACATCTCTTAGATCACAGGGCGGCTGTTTGGGCTAAGAAAGCTTTGGGGAAGGCGACGCCATGGGTCATTCCTACAGCAGAATTATCACGTAGGCCTTGCATTCTAAAGGCCTATGCCCTTCTCCAAAACCTTCCATTGCCTCCAGTGACTTCCGTGTTACTTAGCAAGCCAGATATTGTGGATGATTTCATGCTCTACTTTAACCCCAACATATATCTTTATAAATTGAGTGACTATACATATGTTTATTTTAGGTTCACAATTTTATCCCATTGGTCAGACAAGCTTTCTTTGCTTGGCTTCAGGTTTAACCTTGCATTAATTTTACCTTATCTTCATTTAATCATATTCCACATGACATTTCTCTTAAATCTACTTTTCTTCCTCTTTTTAAACACTATTTTGGTTATATTTGGGCCATGACATTTTTTTTTAATTTTAGAACCACTTTATAAATTAAAATATCTCCTGGGATTTAAGTGAGAATTTTATTGAATCTATAAATTAATTCAAGGAAAATTGATCTTTGCAATATTGGGTTTTATAATTCATAATCTCTCAGTTTATTTAGATGGTCTTTACTTTCTATCAATAAAATTGTTTCTATGTAGAGACCTTTACAAATTTCATTAGATTTATTTTAACAAATATCTTGGGGCGCCTGGGTGGCTCAGTGGGTTGAAGCCTCTGCGTTCGGCTTGGGTCGTGATCTCAGGGTCCTGATATTGAGCCCCGCATCGGACTCTCTGCTCAGCAGGGAGCCTGCTCCCCCCGCCTCTCTCTGCCTACTTGTGATTTCTCTGTCAAATAAATAAATAAAAATTAAAAAAAATATTTTTATCACTGTTTTAAGTTATATCTTTTCTTTTTAATCTTCCACTTGTCAGTTTAAAGAATAATAGTATCTTTAAGTATTTACATTATTACTGCTGTTGTTGTTATTTGATGCATTATTTATGATTGTTTTCTGGAGATAATTTCAATTTTCTAGGCATATAATCATGCAGTGGGCAAATACATACATTCTCAGTACAATATTGTATAAAATGGGAGATAATTTTCATTTTTACATAGAAACACTTACAATGTTTTATCATTGATTATAAGGTTTCCTTTAGGTTTTTGTAAATCTTCCTTATCAGATTATGGAATATTCCTTCTATGTCTAGTTTGTTAAATGTTTATGATTGTTAAAGAGGGAGAATTTCCTCTACCCTTCAATGTTCTTCTAGCTGGATGAAGAATAAACTGACATGAGGCAGATTAACAGAAGCAATTCAAATTTAATAGCAAACAAATGAAGATATGGAAATTCCAAAGACAGGCAACTTGATACTTATACATGCTCAGAGGAGGGTAGGGGACCTGAGGATACAAAGGCGGAAAGATCACTGTCAGGAAGGTGAAAGGAAATGTTTCAAAAACAAAAGTTGTCCTACTGTATAGATAAGTTTCTTAGTAAAACGGGATCTCTGTTAATAGCTCTCCTCCTGGTATAAGCAGGCAATTGAGTGGGAAGTAAAGAGATATTTTTAAATCTGCTGGGTGTGATAGTTTTAACTCAAAATAATGTTCATGCCAAAATGGCCCATCTTGAGGCTGCCTGTCCTTGGAGGCAGTACTGATGGAATATTGAGTTTTCTCAAATGATATCTTCATCTATTATAATGATCACGTTATTCTGTCTATTTTTTATCTTTCTTTCTTTATTTTTTTTTTGCCATTTTTCCCCTTTCTCAGAATGGAGCTCAAATAATATTTAACATTTTAAATTTTATAATAAATGTTTCACTAACCACAGCTTTTGATGTGTCACCAAACTTTTGATATGTCATTCATATCTGAAATATCAAGTGTATTCTTAATTTATAAAATAAGAAATTTTCAAAGCACACTTAATTTTAATAATTTTAATCCAGTCTGAATATGATAAACTCAATATTTATATCACCTCAAAATTCCTTTAAAGAAATTCTAACCCCTAATGTGATACTATGATGTGAGGTCTTTGGGAAGTGACTAGACCAGGAGAGTAGAGTTCTTATGAGAGAGATCAGTGCCCTAATAAAAGATACCCTAGAGAGGTCTCTCACATCTTTCTACCATGTGAAGTTACAAGGAGACATTGGCAGTCTGCAAAAGGGTCCTCATCAGAACCTGACCATGCTAACACCCAGATCTTTGACTTGCACATTCCGGAACTGTGAGAAATAAATGTTTATTTTTTCTAAGGTACCTAGCCTATGGTATTTTGCTAGAGGAGCCCAAACTAACTAATGCACTGAAATTCTACAGGAGGGATTATTTCCCAGTCATCATAAATATAATTATCCCTTCCAATAACTAGAGACTAGACATAACAGGAGTTTCTTAGAGTTTATCTCCATCTGAAGCTCCTTTTCTTTGACTGCAGATCATAATCAGTTACAGTCTAGCTGAGATGCAAAGAAATAATTTGGAGTTTCATTTGCATTAAATAGAGAACTAGAAAACCCCTTATCTTCCTCGCATCTCTTTTGTTGCTCCAACAGCTACCCTTTTACTTCTCTGATTATTTATTCAATTATGGTTATAATAAGTACCCCTACATATATGGTTTATTTCCATTCACATAATTACCTTTTTTTCATTTAAGAGGATTATTCAATGGCTTCAAATTGCGTAAGAAAAATTACTATTTCCTCTTGGGGCTTTGCTTTCTTCATTATATCAAAACACAGAGTTGTACCTACTGACCTGAGTTTATCATCTCCTCAATCTTTTTTCCAGAAGAATCTAACATAATCATAACTTTCTTTGTTCATAATTTATTTTTCAGAAAAGTAGAGAGAAACATATATTTATACATCTAATTAATGAACTAATCCCTTATGAAATATCATCTCCACAATTTACACACATTTCACGAAGTAAACAAACCACCTCTATATATTAATATATATTATAAAGAGAACATAAGTAGCATTAAGTGGCAATCAGGAGCAACATATTTTAATTTAATATTCCCAACCATCTATTTCTGTATGAGATCCCCATATTATTGCTGAAGACAGTGAGTTTATAGAGGGTATAAGCAGTGATTTACAACCAGAGTTGACTTAGTTCCCAAAGAAACATTTTGCGATATTTGGGGACATTTTTGATTGCCATGATTAGGAGGTCATGACTAGACAGTGGAGGCCAGGAATGCCACTGAACATCTTATAGTTCACAAGGTACACTCTTATAGAAAGTATATACTATTGGTTTAAAATAGATCTTGAAACTTATTTCTTAAAAGTATGTCATAACTTGCCCTTTTCTTTCTATTTTGTGGTTTTTAATGTTCATATTCTATGACATTATTAAAACCACTCCTAGTCAATATAGACATTCATCAGCAAAATGGATAGAGGGACATAGGCTTATCTAGATATATTGCTCCTTTATTTAAATCCATTAAGTGGATCTTTCTCAATGCGAGAATGAAGACCAAACCAGTCAGTTTTGTTTTGTTTTAGTCTGGTTTTGGGTTTTGGATTATTTTTCCCAAATATTGTTGAGATATAATTGACATATAACATTGTGTAGGTTTAACGTATGCAATATGGTAATTTGATACACATATATGTTGCAAAATGATTATCAGAAAAGGTTTATCATTTATCATTTGTGATAATAACTTTTGCATGTTTGTAAAGTGAGAACATTTAAGATCTACTCTTATCAATTTTCAAGTTTATAAGCAAGCTTTGGTATGTTACTTTGGTATGTAGGTTTCTCCATAATCAGGTCACAAGTATTTTAAGTTCTCACTCAGCCAGAACAGTCATTTATATTTTCTTGATAATAATATAGCATTTCTTTTTTTTTTAAGATTTTATTTATTTATTAGAGAGAGAGATCACAGGTAGGCAGAGAGGCAAGCAGAGAGAGAGGGGGGAGCAGGCTCCCCACTGAGCAGAGAACCCGATGCGGGGCTTGATCCCAGGACCCTGAGATCATGACCTGAGCCGAAGGCAGAGGCTTTAACCCACTGAGCCGCCCAGATGCCCCATAATATAGCATTTCTATTATGTCTACTTTCCTTCATGCATTATACTTGCTTGTAATACATTTGATTTCATCCCAACTTAAACATTAGGTTTATTCCTGGAAATGTAAAGATGGTTCAAAAAACAAAAATTAACTAATGTAATGTACCACATTAACAGAGGTAAGATAAAACATGATCTTTTCAATGGATGCAGAAAAAAAAAATTGACAAAATCCAGCACCTTTTATGATAAAAACACTCAACAAGTTAAGTAATATAAGGAAACTACCTCATCATAATGTAATTCATATATACAAAATCCACGGGGAATATTATGCTCAATGTTGGAAGACGAAAAGCTTTCCTCTAAGATCAGGACCAAGGCAAACACACTAGCTTTGCCACTTCTATTGAACATAGCACTAGAAGAGGAATTAGGCAAGAAAAGGAAATAATAGGCATTGAAATTGGAATGAAAAAGTAAAATTATCTCTGTTCACAGATGATATGATTTTATATGCAGAAATCCCTAAAGATTCCACACACACACACACACACACACACACACACACACACACACACCCTGTTAGAATTAATAAACAAATTCAATAAGTTAGTAGCAGGATAAAATCTCAATGCTAAAGAATCAGTTCCACTCTATATACAAACAATGAATAATCTGAAAAGGATTGTTAAGAAAACAACTCCCTTTACAAAATCACCAAAAAATAAAATACTTAAGAATTAATTTAGCTTTGCTAAATTATGATAACATATATGATGAAAACTACAAACCATTCCTGAAAGAAGCTAAAGAAGCCATAAGTAAATGGAAAAATATCCCATGTTTATGGCTT
>JAQQSY010003742.1:0-12759 GCA_028646535.1 Procyon lotor
ATCTCTCTGTGTCAAATAAATAAATAAAATCTTTAAAAAAAATTTATTTATTAGAGAGAAAGAGTGAGAGCATAGCGGGGGAGGGGCAGAGAGAGAGGGAGAGGGAAAGCAGCCTCCCCACTGAGCAGGGAGACCGACACAGGGCTCCATCTCAGGACTCTGTGATCATGACCTGGGTCAAAGGCAGATGCTTAACCACCTGAGCTACCCTGGCCCCACTAAGTGAAATAATTTTAATAATATATTTTATTTAGCTTGATATATCCAAAATATTACCATTTAAACATGTGACACTAGCCATAATGTTCAATGGCTCTATGTGGCTAGTGACAATCAGGTTAGCAGCATGGTTCCAGGCTATTTAGCTAAAATCAGAATTGCTGGGTCATCGGATATATACATATATGCCTATTTCCCTATCTATATTTATATCTATTTCTATATTTATAGAAATTTTTAGTAATTAATGTTTAGTAATGTCAGATAATTTTCCAAAATTGTTGTACCAAGTTACATTCCCACCCGAAGTGAACGAGACAATTATGAGTGCAAAATTCACTCACATAAATTACTGATCTTTAAACAAAGCCTCTCTCCAAAAAATTATATTAAAACAAAACAGGTGAGAGGGGAGAAAGAAAACACAATTGGAGAATAATGGATCTCTTTCTCTCTCTCTCTTTCCCCTTCTTTCTTTTTTTGTTCATAAGCTGTTATTCTAGAATCTGTAAAAGGACAAGCCAAACAGTCTGCCCTGGAGCAATTTCACTGGGTCACGAAGGAAACCAATTTCAGTGATTTAGAGGTTTTCTGAACAGAATGGAAAGTTTAGCTAAAAACCGTACATGACAAGTTATCTCTGCCAGTGTCTGTCTGTTGAAAGTAGATTTGTATCTTTTCCTTTTCAGATTTTTCAGTTGTCATTGTTTGGTCAAAATTCTGCTTCAAATGGAGTCAATCTGACCATGAGAGCCTCAGTCTCTCTTTATTTTATTTTTTTTCAGTCTCTCTTTAATACATCAATTGTATATTACCACAGGATAATGGTTATGGAGCAACATTTAAACACATGAATATTAGTGGAAGAAGGGCAAAAAAAAAAGTATGAGTATAATTACAAACATCCTCAGAAGTGTGCAATCCACTTCATACCCAGTTTTCTAGTCAGTGTAGGTCTAAACAGGATAATAAGGCTCAAGAATCACTTTTATCAACCTTAGCTAACAGGTGAACTTTTTCATCGATTGGTTGTTCAATATTTTAAATATGCTCATTTCAGAAAGGTAAAATAGCTTGTGTATGGCTGGCCGGTAAATATTAAAGTGTAATCTTACTGTTCTGGATTATTCTAAGTAATAGAATAGTCTTGTTAATCTGTGGAATAGCTAAAGCTTAAGCTGTTTTGTTATTTGAACCAAAGTCAGTGATAAATTGCAAATCATATGTTCTAGTTGAAGAACAACACGCCAGAATAGAAATTCTCATACACTATAAACTGGTGAAATTCAGAATCTTGGATCAGATCCTTAGCATGTTAGGTTCTTAATAAGATACGAGCAATTGCTTTTTTTTTTTTTTTTTTTTGGTAGTAGTAGTAATTAGAATAGTCATGACCATGGTTCAGGCAGCATTTTGATGTGAGCAGGGGAAAGTCATTTGATCACTCCAAAATAATAATGTCAGGGAATCACATGGAAAAAGCACAAAGTAATTACCTATGAAAATTGAAAGGAGCCAAATACTCTCTGAAAATCTAAACATAAATAGTAAAATTTCTTTTTGGGGGGGTTGAAATACTTAATATCTCTTATTTTCAATTCATATAAGTGATTATTAGTATCCATAAACCAATCTGGGAAGTACCTCCTTTGAATTGTTAGAGACCTATCTATCCCCTCCAGAAGAAAACAAATTATACCCATTAGTTTCCTTAGAAAACAATTTACAACTATACAACAGAAAAAGCTCCTAACACTACTGGGCATTTGAAAAGAACTGATTATAGAAAGTAATAACACCACTGACAGGAAAAGAAGCAATGGTATTTATTAAAAATGCTTATCAGTGAGGAAAATGAAAGGAAATAACTAGGTACCACCAAGTGTTTGGAGAAGACGCCCTGCTGGAAATCTGAGTAATTTTGTGATAGCCTTTTCAGTGCAGTAGGGCCTTCTCAGAGTCTTTTGCATTATGATCACTGAATTTTGTTGGTCTTTAAAAATCCATTTTAAGAGGGTTTTTTCCCCCTATTTTTAAATAAAAGGATGAACTAGTTAACAGTTCTGGAAATTATTAAATCTTGGTTTATATAACTGTCAGAAGCCCTATTTGTTGACTTAATTGCCTAATTTCAATGACATAAATATCCTTTTCCTCTTTTCTTTCGCCTGATTTAAACAGTTGTGAAATTATTCCATCACTTAGTAACTTCAGTATAGACTACAAAAACAGACTAATGAATACCAGAAATTCAGTTTCCTTTCTTTTCTACACTCCCCATTATGTAGAGCAATTTATTAAAATCAAGAGTTCTTAGGGGAGAATCACTGTGTGTTGAGATAATTCTTGTTCTATGTAGGATTCCACTTTTGGAATTAGAATTAGAATTTGGATCAGATGTGAACTAATTCTCAACACTGCAGACGCAAATACCAGATAATACCAAAAACCTCGGGACAAAGAGCCGATCATAGAAGACTCACCGATTAGATTATCTGTCATCTACCTTCCAACAGAGAATGGATCCTTGTGAACCACCACCCAACAGAGATCATCTCTGGATGTTCACTTCATCAATGTGAAACCAGAATTCCACACTGATACCACGGATGGGAGAAAATAATCGACAATGTACAAATGAGAAAGAAAAAGACTTACCTAAGAATTACACATAGTATGGAAAAGTCATAGAGCTCAATTTCTGCTCCTGAGGTACAACAGAAAAATCAATGGAATGTGAACCAGCGGCTCTAACACAAGGTGCCCTGTCAGATGCAGTATTGTCTTGGCTACAGTGATGTGTCTCAGGCATGTGACTTTTTGTGGAAATAGCTGCCAAAAACTATAAAGGAATAATACAACGTTGAGTGATGGTTGATTTTATATGTCAATTTGCCTAGGTCACAGCACCCAGATATTTGGCCAAATGATATTCTAGATGTTCCTGTAAAGGCATTTTTAGATGAGATTAACATATAAATCAATTGAGTTTGACTAAAGCAGATTTTAGTCAATTGATTTAGGCCCTCCATAATGTGAGTGGGCTTCACCCAGTCAAAGGCCTTAGCAGAGAAAGACTAACCTTCCTGAAAGAGAAAATTTTGTCAGCAAAATGCCTTTGGAGTCAAACTTAGCCTTTTGTCGATCTCTAGCCTGCCATCCTGTCCTGCAATGGCAAAGCCTCCACAGTTGTGTGATCCAACTCGTTAAAATAAGTCTCTGTCTTTCTTATTCTATGATCCATTCTATGGATCATATGGATGGATTCTATGATCCATCCATTCTATGATCTTATCTATCAGTCTATCTGTCTGTCTACCTACCTACCTACCTGAAGTGCTAAGGATGAATGAGTATGTTGTGTATATTAGTTCTAAGTAGATTCTGTTTTTCTGGAGAATCCTGACTAATACAGACAACATACTAATTCACCCTTGCTATTTATAGAGAGAGGGGAAGAGGAACAAATGTCTGGGACCAGTGAGTTTCTTCTCCCTCTATCTTGGCAGTTTAGTAGAGGAGTGGATGCAGAGATACCCTACTGCTTAATGCCCACCATGTCATCGCTTGCACCTCCCTGTTAGTTAAGTAACACTCCCCTTATTAGACGACCAAAGATAAATGTATAGAAAGTGTGTTGAGAGTATGAGGAAAAGAATTCTCCTAGTTAGAAAAATAAATTGAACTATAAATTGGTACCACTTCAATAGACAGCAAATTTACAGGATTTATTATTTACCTTAAAAAACACACCGCAGCCACTATGACAGAGGGGTTGCATTTATAGGACTCTATTCTCTAGAGATACTTGTGTAAGTGGCAAAAGATAGGAGTACACGGATGATGACTACAGGATTATTTGATTGTCAGAAGATCAACCTATTTGATTATCAGAAGATCAACTTATTTTTAAAAATAAAATGTAAAAGGTTAAGTAATGGTACAAAGAAATGCCTTCATCAAAAATAATGCAGAAGATAATGATAATAATGCTCATGATTCCACTGATAGCATTACTACTGATTGAGCAATTATTAAATCCAGACACATCCTGCAAGATGCTATTATACAGTTGAAAAATTGAAGTACATAAAATTTGTTACTAGCCCAAAGAAACAAGATACCGTCCCACAATACACACTCTTGAGGACAGATTATTTCAAGCCTCTCTTGTTCCTTGTTTCTCTAACTACGGTTCCTTGAGAAGGGGCCTTTATAGCACTTAAAGTGAGATGTCTTGCCCTTTGCCAAGGCGAATCTGCGAAAACCAAACCGATGTAAAAAAGTCCACAACGTCCCTGGGTGGGCTTGAACCACCAACCTTTCGGTTAACAGCCGAACGCGCTAACCGATTGCGCCACAGAGACACAGTGCAAGCGCTCTCTCTTCATTGTAATAGAGAGTTATCCCTCACTAAATGCAAATGGCTACCAACCCCTGCTGTGTGGTTGGGCAAGCTCCAAAGCCTGGGAAAACCGAAGAGATTAGAGTAACAAATCAAGCCCTTTGTCAGGTTTGAAACCGGTGCATTGGGTGATTCCAAAACTGGGGAACCCAAATGGCCTCACCCTGCCTTGCCCCTCATCAATCTCAGAAGCCAGAATCTCTGGAGACAGCTGGGGCCGCTACCCCCTATCCCTCTACCCCTAGGCTGAGTAGAGGGGGGGCCCAAGGGTAGCTGAATGCCCAGGGCACTCAATTAGGACTTGCTTGAATTAACGCATTTGAGAGTCTAAACATTCAAAGGGACAATGGCTACACCATATATATATATATATATGTTATATGTTACACAATATGTCATGTATACATAAATATATATAATTCATATATTTATAATAAATAAAATATAATATAAAATAAATACATAAATTATATATTCTATAATATATTATGTACAAATATATAATTATCTATTATATAATAAATATATAAAATAAAATTACATATTTATATATAAAATAAATATATATACATACAAAATACATTTTTATATATGTATATAAAATATATATGGACTCTCTCTTTTTTTAAAGATTTATTTATTTATTTATTTGACAGAGAGAGAGAGAGAGAGAGAGAGAGATCACAAGTAGGCAGAGAGGCAGGCAGAGAGAGGGGGAAGCAGGCTCCCTGCGGGGCTCGATCCCAGGACCCCGGGATCATGACCTGAGCCGAAGGCAGAGGCTTTAACCCACTGAGCCACCCAGGCGCCCCCCTCTCTCTCTTTATATGTGTGTGTGTGGACTCTGATAAACTCTGGTCCTCCACCTGCAGCCACATCCCAGGAAGTAGCCTGCTAGAAGTCGGCAGATTTGTAGAAAGTCAGGCTTCTAACTCTAGTAACAATCCAGGAAGCTAAAAAATAAACTTGTGGGACAATTGGCTCAAAATGGCCAGGATTTGATCTATAACTTCCCTAATTTTTATCCCCATTGCAACTCAGGGCCACCCAGAGAAAGGCTTGTTTGACTCCTACAGGACGCTCAGTTCTAGTTACCCACTTACAGCTTTCCCATGCCAACAGCCTTGAAGGAGGGCACGCCTTAAAGTCTTCCCTTTTTCCTACTATAAACTTTCCCACTCCTCCAGAAGCTTCAGTTTTAAAAAACGCCAAGTGAAAAAAAAAACAACAAAAAAAAACCCTGCCAAGTGACCGTGGCTGACGCCCTTGGTTTAGCAAGTTCTGTGTAAATAGTCTTTGCTTTTCTCCTTTGGTTGGTCTTTGTTTTTTTCCATACATTGTCACCTTTAAGCTTTTAGTCGTTTGAAGAACTCTGAGAGCTGAAATAGAAAAATGTTTTTAAAAGGGGGAAGTTCTTTTCTAAAGGTTTTATTTTCATCAGTTGACTTTGAAGCCTGCAACGTCCCATGGGCTGGGCAGCAGAGGGACCTACAGTGCACCATCTGTGCAGCTTAAGCTCCAAGGGCTCAATTCAACTGCATTCCTTCTTCAGTGGGGTCCATGGGGTCGGTGTGAGGGAGCAGGAAAACGGTCGGGGCCAAAAGGGAACATTCAGGAGAACAGAAAGAAGTAGGAGAGGCATGGTTGAGGACTAGGAGACCTCCCAAGAGGCTTGTGGAGATGCACTGGCCAGATCTTGACAGATGAGAATGTTTTTTTATTTTGTATCAGAATGGGGAGGGATAAATGGAGAGAGGACTTGAAAGAGAGAAAAGTGCAAGAACTGGTAGTTGTTCAAGAACAAAGCAAGAAAATATTGTGAATGTTTTTGCATCAAAAATATTAAAGGACACACACAAATTGCCAGCATCCCTGCTGACTGCTGTGGTGGTATAGTGGTTAATACCCTGCGTTGTGGTTGTAACAGCCCTGTTTCGAATCTGGGTCACAGCAGTATTTGGCCTTATGTGAAGGCTCTGCCCTGTGCCCTTAAGATTGTGATTAATTCTATGTGAATTAGACTTCAATATGTACAATTAGCATGAAAGTTGGGTTGGAGGGGCAGAGAATGGCACTGAAATTGGATTTTATTAGATTTTATTGTAAAATGCCCTGTTGAATACAAACTCATAAAAAGCTCATTGGCATAGTGTCTAAAAAGGCCCCATCAACATTTGAAATATCTCAACCAGAAAAACGTCTACGCCTACACCCTTACACAAGTGGAAGCTACAGATGGCGCTTTATCTTTTGGGATAGCTCTGCGCATGCTCAGATGTAGGGCACGGTTCTGGAAGATGGAATCCTTGACTCCAGCTTAGTGCGCGGTAGGATTTCCTCCCCTTCTCCCAACGACAAAGTATTAGGGAGCCACCGCAAACCCTGATCTTAGGCCACAAAAATTGGTGAGGGGATTAAAACCAAGGCTAAAACACGTACCAAGTTTTGTCAAGATAGAGGCCAGATATTGCCGTGACTCGGATTCGAACCGAGGTTGCTGCGGCCACAACGCAGAGTACTAACCACTATACGATCACGGCGCGCCACAAACGTGCTGGTATTTGGTGTGCCTCCTTTACTATTTTTGATGTAAAACATCCACACCTAGATAAAGCTATACAAAATTTCCATCAGCCCAGAAACATCAGTACGGCCCTTTCCAACCAATTCCCACCTACTTAACGCTTCGCTTAAGCAAACCATTCTGATTTCTTTTTGTTGTTTTGAAAGGACTTTACTTATATTTTAGCAACAAGTTAGATAAGTAACTTCGTTAAGAGAAAAAAAAACTACAAGATACCAAACAGACATAATCATTGTTATTTTTTAAAAAATTAATTTATTTTTTAAAAGTAATCTCTACACCCAACGTGGGGCTGGAACTCACAATCCCCGAGATGAAAAACCTGATGCTCTACCGACTGAGCCACTGGGGTGTCCCAAATCACTGTTATTTTTAAAGCATTAAAAAAAAAAAAAAAAAGATTTATTTATTTATTTTTGAGAGAGAAGGAATAAGGGAGGGGTAGGGCCGAGGGGGAGGGAATCCTGAAGTAGACTTTCCACTTAGTGTGGAGCCCAACTCAGACTGGATCCCAGGACCCTTAGATCATGACCGGAGCCAAAATCAAGAAACAGCGCTTCAACCCACAAAGCCACGCAGGTACCCCATTGTCATTTTCAAATGAACATTTTATATATGTAAAATAAATAAGTTCAGTTACAATCTACTATAGCACTGTAAACTGAACTGATTCAAAAGCAACACCACAAAGTTCCATGATTATCCATAATATCCAGATTTTTATCTTTGATACCATTCCCAGAAGGCAGTGATTCGTTAACAATCCACGAGGCTCTTTTAAAAACACACATAGCTGGCTTGAAGGAATTCCCACTGGAATGAGTTATGGTACTTTGAGTATGAAAAAGAACTGTGATTTTTGCGCAGGGGTCAGTAAACTATGGCCTGCTGGCTAAATCTCTATCAGAGCTTGTTTAGTAAATAAAGATTTATTGGAACACAACCATACTTATTCATGTATGTGTTACAATGGCAAAGTTGAGCAGTTTTGAGACCCTATGGCAGACAAAGCCTAAAATATTACTATTGGGCACTTTACAAAAAAAAGTTTGCTGACCCCAGTCTAGTGGGTTGACTTAATTAAGGAATATTGGAGTCAATGAAGTCATTTGCATGCTGAAGTATTTAGGTTCAATGTAAGTTACTTTAAAATGGTTCAACAAAAACATAAGTAGATATAAACAGTTCTGATTTCTGTCTCCACAGTTAGTGTTGACTATTTTTGAAATTCACAGAAGTGAATATACTTTTTTGTGTGTCTGGCTTTTTTTTTTTTTTCCCATGCAACATAATGTTTTTGAGATGCATCTCTGCTGTTTGAGTGTATTATTACAGTGTGCTTGATGGGTGTTATTCCTGTGTGTGATTATACTGCCGTTGATGGATACTTGGATAATTTCTAGTTTTGGCTATTATGAACAAAGTCCTTATACATGTGCATTCATTTTTTGAGTATATACTCAAGTATATACTTTGTAGTGGAATTGCTGGGTAATGGGATGGGTGTAAATTTAACTTTATTAGGAAATGCCAAACAGTTTTCCAGAATGACTGTGATTTTACCTTGTCAACAGCAAAAAAGTATAGTTTCCTCTGTATTCTTGTCAGCAGTGGTGTTCTCTTTAAAAGTTTACTGATTCTTGTGAGTGCATAAAGGTATCTCACTGTGATTTTAATTTGCACTTCCCTAATAAATAACAATATTAGCATCTAGTTTTTAGTTTTGCCCATTTAGAAATTATCTTTTGTGAAGAAAGGCTATTCTGGTATTTTGCTAATTTTTAATGTTTTGGCTTTTAGTACTGATTTCTAAAAGTTCTCTGTCCATTTAATGTTGAGTCATGTTTAGATAAGAATATTGCAAATATCTTTTCCTACGCTATGGATTGCCTTTTTACTTTCTTATGGTGATTTTTGATGAACAGAAGTTTTTAATTTTGATGGAATCTGATTTATTTTTTCTTTTATTGTTAAGGTATCTTATTCTAAGACAACTCTCCTGCCCAAGACTATAAATAACATTTTCCTACATTTTCTTCTAGAAACTTTAATGTTTTAGTTCTCAGCTTTAAAATTTGTGATTAATTTCCTGACTGCAGCACAATACTTAACCACTTTGGTGTAAGAGTCTTTGATTTGCTTGCAGATCACCAACTTCCCAGAAATTTTTATAATCTTTGATGTACAAACATTCATAATAGTTTCCTGCTCTGCTCTTTGTTGACTACAGATCTTTGTGTTTCTATCCTTCACTCCTCTTTTGTCCTCTCTTTCCTTCTCTCTTCTCTTCTCACCCCTACATCTGAGAAAACCAGAAATATATAAAACTGAGAAGAAGAAAGATCTGGTTAGTCTGTGCTTAGGAGCACAGGCTCTGGGCTGTAAATCTGATTCTGCCCTTGTGTGGCCTTAGATAAGTAACTTCAATTTTATGTGCCTCAATTCTTTCTTCTGAAATATGGGGCTAATAAGGGTAGCTACTTTTCTGTCGTTGTTGGCTGTGCCTCAATTTAGTAGCTACTCAATAATATCATAATCAGAATCATCATCCCCATTGTCATTATCCTCTGCATTATTTTTGAAAATCAGTGTGCTGATATTTTGCACTTTAGTTCTGCTTCTCCTAGAAATTCCTGTGAATGGAATCATGGAGTATGTACGCTGCTGCATTCTGCACAATGGCTCTGAGTTTTATTTATATTGTGGAGTATATCAAAAGTTCATGCCTTTTGGGGCATTGGGTGGCTCAGTCGTTAAGCATCTGCCTTTGGCTCAGGTCATGATCCCAGGACCTGGATCCCAGGATCCAGCCCCACATCAGGCTCCCTGCTCATCGGGGAGTCTGCTTCTCCCTCTCTAGCTCCCCGTGCTTGTGTTTCCCCCTCTCGCTGTCTGTCTCTCTTAGAAACAAATAAAATCTTAAAAAAAAAAAAAAGCTTTCATGGCTTTTTATTGCTGATTAGTATGCCACTATATGGATATACCACAATCTGTTTACCAGTGTCCTGATAGTTGAGTAGTTTCTAGTTTGGGCTACTGTGAATAAAAACACTATGAATGTTCTTATTACAATCTTTTTGGTAGGACATATGTTTTCAGTTCTCTTGGAAGAACATCTAGATGAAAGATTTTATGGGAATAAGGGGATGTTTATGTAAATTTATGTTTAAATGTGTAAGAAACTGTAAAGCCAAAATGGTTAAAACACATTCCCACTAAAAATGTGTGAGAGTTCTGGTTGTTCCACATCTTCACCAAGATTTGGTGTTTTTCAGACTGTTTTAGCCATGCTACTGGGTGCAGTGGTATCTCAGTGTAGTTTTAATATCTATTTCCCTAACAACTAGTGATACTGAGCACTCTTTTATGTACTTACTGGCCATTGGTATATCTTTCTCTCCAAAGTGTTTAAGCTTTTGCCCATTTTAAAAAATGGGTGTTTCAGTTTCTAATATTGATTATAGGAGGTCATTTTATATTTTGGACGTAGGGTCTTTGTCAAGATATGTTCTGTGAATATTTTTTCCCTGTGATTTGCCTTTTCACTGAATGATATCTTTAATGAGAAGACATTTTTAATATTTTAAATATTTTATAATTTTAGTATTTAACATTTAAAGTATGACTACTGTTAAAGTCTAATTTAATATCTAGACTGATAGTTTAATATTTTAAGAGTCTAACTTATTATTTTAATATTTAATATTGTTAAAGACTAACTTATCATTTTTCTTTTTTACTTTGTATGTAATATTTATTTTGCTTACCACCAGGTCATAAGGTCATAAGGATATTCTCATGTATTTTCTTCTAAAACTTTATAGTTTTAGTTTTAAACTTTATAGTTTTATTGTGTATGATTTGGTCTATGATCCAACTCAAATTAGCGTTCATATTTATATTCATGTTTATTGTAAGGTAGGGATTGTAGGTTTTTTCACTATGTAGATATCTAGGTGTTCTAATGCTATTTGTTGAAATGGTAGTCCTTTATCCATTGAATTGCTTTAGTGTCTCTTTTTGGAAAATAATTTGACCAGAGAAGGGAGGGCTATTTTACATGTCTCAATTCAGTTCTTTTTATATACACATGTACCCTTCTGCCACTCCCACACTGTCTTGTTTATAGTAATAAGCAGCTTAACACTAAGTCTTAAAGTCTTCCAGGTTTGATTTTTTCATACAGCTCAATAAATTTTGAAATGTGTATATAACAAAGTAGCCACCACACAAATCAAGATCTGAAGTCACTTAACTTCTCTCATTTCATTGTAAGACATATGCTCTCACATATTATGTCTAATCCCTTTGCCAAAGATCCTCTATTGCAGCTCCCAGAAAAAAATAAATCTCCAGTTACCTTTAGAGACAAAACGTCTGCAACACTCAACCATGAATCTAGATTCTTAGCGAAAAATGAAGTTCATTTTCCAGGTGTTTGGCTACAGCAAAATTTTCTACTATTTATGACCATGAATACAAATGTTTGGTTTGGAATTCTCTCTTCTTTGTAGGGAGATAAAGTTCCTAGGAGGGCCTCTAATTTGCTGGACTGCTAGTTGACTGTGAGGTTGAAATTGGAAGGTTGAAATTGAAAGTGTAAGAATTGCCTTTTTAAAAACTGTATTAGAAAATATTAGGGAGAGATGCTGAGAAAAGGTGTAAGGAAGAGTAGGTTGGAACTAGAAAATCAAATTTTGGGTCTTGCAGTGATCGTCAGGTTTTGTAGAAAGAGAAGTTAGTGGTTACCTATCCAGGAGGGGAAAAAACCTTAGTGGAAACAACCACTAAATATTGGCCTTTAAATATCGGCTATTTTATGATGCTTCTCATTTATACATCATTTCTTTCCCACTTTTGTAAAACTGGCAGGCTTCGTGTGCTTGTTATATGACTTTTTAAATGGATATTTAAATTAAAAACTTTGAAAATTAAACTATTCATCACAAACGTCCTAAATTCATTTCAAATTCAACGAACCGTGCATTTAAAATGGGCACAGCCGAAGACACAAACCCACCTGGCTGAAGTGCAATTCCTAGGTGTGTGTGATTTTCAGCTGTGGCTGCTTTCTCTAGTTCCCCCACACGTGGCAGACCTCATTCAAAACCCACCAGAAACCGTTTCCTTTGCTAAGAGATTTTAAAGTACTCTTACTTCAAATAAGTACATTAAAAATAAATTCACCAGTTGCATCCTTGGAATCCACAGAAAGCCCATGGAGGGAGACGTTCAAATGCCAAAAGGGACAGGGGCTGCTTACTCACTGGTAGCCAGGCCAAGACTTTGGCCCCCACTGGAGAGGGGAACTCACCTTCACGAGCGACCGGACCCCGATTTCATCTTCATGCTGTTTTTAGATGAAAATGGCATGGAGTTCTTCCTTTCCCTCGGCTCTGTTTCCACCGCCCCCTTTCTGTCTCTTCCAGAGCGTTCTGGGAACCTACTATCGGACAGGACCGAAAGGGGAGGCCGCCCCTCTCCTCGGGTCCCTCCCGCCGGGGCGTCTGGGCCGCTCAGTCCGGCCGGGACGTTAGGGCCCGCGGGTGCC
>JAQQSY010003743.1:0-12759 GCA_028646535.1 Procyon lotor
CTCCTAGAATTGCTGTTCTTATTCTCTTCTCTCTGCTGTTGTGTTTGCCGGCTTTTAGAGTGGTTTTCAGCCTCTTTCTGGATCCCAGTGCTCTCCGTGCCTCCTACACCTCCGCCATCTTGTCTTGGTCCTCTAAATGACACTTTTTGGTGAGAACATTTAAGATAGTAACTTTCTTATCAACTTTCAAGTATACAATACAATATTGTTAACTTGAGTCACCATACAGGACATTAGGTCCCCAGAACTTATGCAACTTCTTACTTTAAGTTCGTACCCTTTGACCAATATTCCCCATTCCCTCCAACCCTCAGCTCCCGGCAACCTCCCTTCTACTCTCTGATTCTCTGCGTTTGACTTTTTTAGATTCCACATATAACTGAGATCAGATGATATTTTTAGATTCCACATATAACTGAGATCAGATGGTCTTCTTCTGCTTGACTTATTTGTCTTAGTATAATGCCCTCCAGTTTTCGTCCATCCAGGATTGCCTTCTTTCTCATGGATGAGGAATATTCTGTTGTATATATACACAGCATATTTTATTTATCCATGTGTCTTTCAAGGGACAGTTAGGTTGTTTCCATGTCTGGTCTATTGTGAACATCACCATAGTGAACATGGGAGTGCAGATATTTCTTCAAGATGATGGTTGCATCTTTTTTGGCTATATACCCAGAAGTGGGATTGCTGGAACATATGATAATTCTATTTTTAATTGTTTTGAGGACCCTCCATACTGTTATCCACAGGGCTGCCCCAATTTCCATTCCCACCAACAGTGCACTGGGGTTCCCTTTTCTTCCCCACACTTGTTTTTGCACCACACTTGTTACCTCTTACCTTTTTGATAATAGCTGTTCTCTAACAGCTGTGACGTGATAGCTCATGGTGGTTTTGATTTACATTTCCCTGATGATTACTGATACCGAGCACCTTTTTGTGCACCGGTTGGCCATGTCTCATGCAGTGGTCTTTAATATCCCTGCTGGCTCTGACATCCTGTGAGTCTGGATGTCTAGATGAACAGGCTAAACTCGCAAGGTCCCTTCTAGCTCTAAAACACTGTCCATCTGCTGCTTTGGCATATTACTCCATTTTATACTTTTCTCTCTCAATAGTTTGAACCCAACGAGACCAAGAACTCTGGAATGATCTATGCTCACTTCAAGTCTGTCTGTATAAAGGAGACAGGCCTAAAATCTCGGGGGATTATTTTTCCACCCCTATGCCTAGCATCACGTTACCCTACCAAAGATGGCAATATTTCATGCTGAGGCACTTGTTGTTTTCTCCCTGGGTGTCTTGCAGCTGATCATTTCTAATGCAGTGGAGAACAAAAGAGATTTTCTTGTCACCTAATAAAGGACTGTGAGGTCTCCCACTGAGCTCAGTGACATTTTGCTAGGAAAGGTAGAAATAATCAACTCCGGCTCCCTTGTCACCACCTGCTGGTAGCAAGTTGTGTTTTAATGCCACTGGAAAACACCTTAGCTTGAAGAGAGCTTGGGGGCGGAGGGGTGAGGGTTTGCTGGAAGATGTCCTGAATAGGGTCTATGCCATCTCATACCTATGGACTCATGGCCAACCCTTCTGAATACTATCTCCTACCCCTTACTTTGGGATCTTCTGGTAATATGTCTCTATCATTTGGAACTGGATCCAGTGGGGTCCTGATATTGAGCAAACTGATTCCAAAAACATCTGGATCTGTCTGAGCAGTAAAGACCAGCAAGTAGGTTTGATTCCACTTACAACATCTCCGTTTCTGTAGTCAACATAGTTTGTACAAGGGCCCTGATATGGAGGAAATTCATAAGAAGGGAAGCCACTGAAGAGAAGTCTCTCTTACTTCAGAAGGAATCAACAGGCTGACCCAGTCTAAGTGGAGACTCAGTTATTGACATGCTTTTACTAGGAATATGTTTTGTATACATAAGAGAAGGCTCAGGAACACCGGGTAATAGCAATCCCTTGGAAGGCCAAGTTCTTTCTCAGTGCTCTGCGCAGAACACAGAGCTGTTGGTGGAATAGATATATGGCTCTTAAAAAATTCATGTATCTAAGTCAGAGGATGCTCCACTGCAGTCATAGATACTCAGCTTCAAGATGTGAGGAAGCAAGGATCACTCCAGACCTGTGCTCTGTGGTCCCAGCCAGCATCATCAGGTGACGCTGGCAACATTTTATATTATTATTGGTTGTGATTAGCATCGATTTCCTCTTCTCCCTTTAGTCTTTTCTCTCCCTTGAACTGCTTATTTCTCTCTGTAACACTTCTTTATTTTTTTTAAAGATTTTATTTATTTGAGAGGGAGGAGAGAGATCACAAGTAGGCAGAGAGAAAGGGGGAAGCAGGCTCCCCGCTGAGCAGAGAGCCCGATGTGGGGCTCGATTCCAGGACCCTGGGATCATGACCTGAGCCAAAGGCAGAGTCTCTAACCCACTGAGCCACCCAGGGGCCTTTATAACACTTCTTTCAACACAGCCACCTTGTCACTGCTGCTCCTCATGTGTATGTGCCCAGTTCCATCAAGTGAAGCTGCCCTTGAGACCATTTTCATCAAATTCACCCTTAGGAAAATACGAGGTGGGAGGGACAGACCAGCCCCACGACATTCATTTACCTTAGGCCCTATTCCTACCTCCAACTCACTTACCAGGGGCATCTCTTTTGCCTGAGGCTGGTCCTCACAAAACATGAGGCTTATAATGATCTGTGCAATATAGCCCCATGCGGCAAGTTACTAAGAACCCTCGGTTTCTCTGGCTACCGTGGAGTGTTCACTCTAAGGCAGAGATTAAGTAAACAGCACTTGCCTCACTGAGCCACATCTGCTGTGAGGCTTGGGGAGAGCCCAAATACATAGAATTGATTATCTCCCTTGGGGTGGTAGCATTTGGAGGCTCCGATAATGGATGAAGTCTCCAACAGCAAAAGACAACTATGCCCATGAAGACATTCATCAAAACAATCCCAGCACGGCAAAGACAGTAAACAAGGCTAGAAGGGGCCACCGCACACCCGGGAGTGCCAAGGGGGGGGGGGGCGGTTGGTCTTCTCACCCACCTCCAATCACCCGGGACCGACCTCAGGCTTTCAAAGCACAGAGAAAAAGAAAACTCGCACACTACACCATGATTTGTAACCCACTAAGCAGGCAGATAACCGACTGCCAATCACTGATAGACATTGAAATAGTTCCTTGTCAGTTGGTAAATAGCTGCCACTCCAGCTGTTCCCTCTGGGATGCCCCTAGGTCAGCTCACAGTCCGGCAGGTGAAAGGTGATGTCTGGAATAGCAGGTATTTGGCACACCTCTGTTCCAGTGCTATTGCTGGCATGCTTCCTTATTGGTCAGTTTCTTTTTATTATTATTATTTTATTGATTGCTTTGAGAAAGAGAGAGAGAAAGAGCACATGCAGAAGCAGAGGGGAGAGGGAGAAGCAGGCTCCCTGATGAGCAGGGAGCCTGATGTGGGGCTCCCTCCCAGGACCCTGGGATCATGACCTGAGCCGAAGGCAGACACTTAACTGACTGAGCCACCCAGGCGCCCTTGATTGGTCAGTTTCTTAAACAGTCTGAATGTCACAGTAGTAGGCAGAATCCTAAAATGCTCCCCTAAGATTTCCTGCCCTAATCGTCAGGACCCTGAATATGATAAGATGGCACATTTGTGATTTCATTGCATACATGGCAAAAGAGATTTGACAGATGTAATTAAGGTTACTAATCGAGGAGATGATCCAGATGGGCCTAATCTAATCATGTCAGTCCTTTAAAAGCAGAGTTTTCTCCAGCTGGTAACAAAAGACGATGTCAGAGGTTTGAAGTGTGAGGAGGGTTTCCTGTGCCATTGCTGGCTTGATGATGGAGGGAAATAGGGGAAGAAACACCGGTGGCCTCTAGGAAACGAGAGCAGCCCCTAGCCGACATCCTGCAAGGAAGTGGTGACCTCAGTCCTACAACCACGAGGAAGTGAGTTCCGCCAACCACCTAAATGAACTTGGAAGCAGATTCTTCTCCAGAGCCTCGAGATAAGAGTTCAGCCATGCTGACACTCTGATTTCAGCCTTGGGAAGGCCAGTGTGACTGGAGTGGAGCACACAAGTCAGAGGGAAGTAGGAGATGATTTCAGAGAAGTAATGAGGCTCAACAACAGGTTAAGTAGGGCCTGGGAGACCTTTGTAAAGATTTTGGCTTCTACTCTGAGTGAAATAGGGAGCCATGCCAGGGTTTTGAGCAGAGGAAGTACACGATCTGACTTAGACTTGAATAAGAATATTCTGATTGAGGGGTACCTGGGTGGCTCAGTTAGATAAGTATCTGCCTTTGGCTCAGGTCATGATCCCAGGGTTCTGGCATTGAGCCCCGTGTTAGGCTCCCTGCCCAGCAGGGAGCCTGCTTCTCCCTCTCCCTATGCTCCTCCTCCACTTGTACGCACACGCGTGCACACGCGCGCACTCTCTCTCTCTCTCAAATAAATAAAATCTTGAAAAAAAAAAAAGAATATGCTGATTGAGAAAAGACAGAAGTGGCACAGCAGCCAAGACAGAGAGACCAATTATGAGATCATTGCATTAACAAAAATAAGAGCTGATGGGGGGAAGTGGCCAGATTCTAGGTGTATTTCAAAGCTACATCCAATTCTGATGGATCAGATGTGGGGTATGAGCAAAAGAGAGGAGTCCAGGATGATACCGAGACTTTGGGCTTGAGTAACTAGAAGGGTGGAGTGTTCCCTTACTGCAATGGGGAAGAGTAGAAAAGGAGCAAGCTTAAGCCTGGGACAGAGATCCACAGTTAGGTTTTAGACATGTGGAGTTGGAAATGCCTGTTAGACATCTGAGTGGAGATGTCAGGTAGGCAGTGGTCTACAGGTCTAGCAGAGAGGTCCAGGCTGGAGAGAAGAGATTTGGGAGTCACTAACATGTGCATAGTATTAGAAGTCATGGGACCCGGTGCGATCACCAAGGGAGTGTGGATACAAAAGAGAAGAGGTCCAAAAGTGAGACACTAGAATGTGTAGAGGTTGGAAAGACAGAACAGGTCACCCAAGGTGATTGAGAAAGAACCACCAGAGACGTAGGAGAAAAATGAGGATAGTACACTATATTATAATACTCTTATTATCCTCAGGATATGGATAACATATGCTAAAGAGTGGTAGAACCTGGATTTGAATTGAGCTAGTCTGACCCCAACACTCATGCATGGAAGGAACTGCTACCCCATCACATAGACCTTGAAGTCAGGAAGCACCTGAACTTCACTTTCACTGCCAAGTCCCCAGCATACCTTCTCACCTTCCCTAGCTACATGGCAACCCTGAACCACTGATCTCCTTGTCCTACCAGTTCCGGTGATCAAAGATTTCATGAGCATCAGAACAATGGACACTTCATCTAACATACCTATATTCCTCTCCTAGCTCTCAAGAACTGCTTCTTAAGGAAACAGAACAAAACATAACCTTGCCAGCTTTCAGTCCCACAAAACAATCCAGACTATGGAAGCTGTAATAAGTCTAAGGGATAGTAGAGCCTCTTTCCAGGTGAAGGAGCTGCTCAATTCAATCTGTAGAAACTTTATGACATTGGAGCAGAGCCATTTCAAATTTTAATAATTATCTCTTTCCTTTTGGGATACCCTCAAGCAACCTAGACATTGATTTTCCTCATTGTAGCTTGTGCTTTTCCCTATTGCCAAACCATTCTCTGGAATCCGATCTGGGATCGCTGGCTTTCACTAGCAAGAAAGCAGACATTCAGAACCACCGAGGACATTTTAATAGTACCCCCACTGGGGCGCCTGGGTGGTTCAGTGGGTTAAAGCCTCTGCCTTCGGCTCAGGTCATGATCTCAGGGGTCCTGGGATCGAGCCCCGAGTCGGGCTCTCTGCTCAGCGGGGAGCCTGCTTCCCTCTCTCTCTGCCTGCCTCTCTGCCTACTTGTGATCTGTCTCCCTCTGTCTAAATAAATAAATAAATAAATAAATAAATAAATAAATAAATAAAACAGTGCCCCCACTTTGGGTAACATGGCACCTATGAAGACCTGCTAATAATCCCAGATCGGTAAACAACCTACATTTCCTGATATGTTCTGAAAGATACACAAGAGCTTGGTGCTCTAAGTGATATAAAGGTAGATACAGTTGATGCATTTAGGGAGCTTAAAGTCTAGTTCAGAGGGGGAGGTCTGACATGGGTAAAATAACACTAGTAGTAGTATCATGATTATATAGTAACAGTGATTACAGAGATAATGGGCATAGGAGAATTCAGACTGCCTGGATTTGAAACCTGGACTCCCATTTAGTGTGGTTTGAGGCAACTTGACCTCTTTCTGCCTATGAGTTCTCTATAAAAAGAGGATGATTAAGGCTTTCTGTCTCCTTCTGACTCTCAGATCCATTCTCTGTTCATTTCCTTCTCTCCTCTATATCAAGGGGACTATATTCCCCACAGTCTGCCGCCCTTTGGCTTCTGGGTAGGTTTGACCAACCCAAAGGTAAGAAGAAGGGAGGAACTCAGATATTTCTTCCGCACCCCAGACCCCACTTTTTGTGGTACCACCACCAGCAGCTGTATTTCCCATGGGGCTCACCTAACCCTAAGCACCAGGCATCCTCCCTCTCCTTGGTCCCAGCGTTTGCAAGGCATCCCCATCTTGGCTCTAGCTCCCACCAGATAGCCCATCTCTGGGCTCTGGTAATACCACTTACCACCTCTTCCAGTTATCCTTCCAAGTCTAGGGATAAGAAGGGCTTCTGGTTGCTGCTGAGTTGACAACTCTCCGAGCTGTCTCACTGTCCTGTTTGGCTTCTTATTTCGTCCATCACCAACGTATTAATCCCTGTTTTAAATTTTCTGCTTGAAAGACCTAGAGGGACTTCTGGCTGTAACCCAACCTATCCGTACCTTTCTGATCACATTTTTGTGGGGTTGGTTTATGAAGGACAGATGGGGCTGAGACTTGAAGGTCAAATTTGGAAAGACAGAAAAAGGGGGATAGCTTTCAGATCTCATTTCTGACAGGAAAATAGTTTGCACATCAGCAAGGATGGGTCTGGTGTTGACTGAAGTCCACAAGGGTGTAGGTGATGGCTTCATTCTTTTTCTGCCTCCTCTTCTTTGATTTCCCATGAAAATATCTTCAAACGGGGGCACCTGGGTGGCTCAGTCGGTTAGGTGTCTGCCTTCAGCTGAGGTCATGATCCCAGGGTCCTGGGATCGAGCCCCAGGTGGGGCCCCCTGTTCAGCAGGGAGCCTGCTTCTCTCTCTCCCTCTGCGTGCTGCTCTCATTGCTTGTGCACTCTTTTTCTCTCTCTCAAATAAAATCTTTAAAAAAGTAAAAGAAAGTACCTTCAAATGGGAATAATGTCCTCCCTGTGCCAGTAGGGACTATGCCCCAGCAATGAAGAGAAGCATGTAGGGAAATCATATCTCTAGGAGCTGGAGGACCAAGTCCAGAGCCTGCCTTTAGGAAAATAATTTTAAAAGATGAAGTCTGCTCTCATGGCTTCTCACATCCCAACTCTGAGTCTTTAAACTGCCATTCACCTGACTCAGCATAGCACCCCAGGCTAATTACCTTGCCTTACATGGACCTTACCTCGGACAAGCCCTTTGCCTCTACCTCTAGGCCCGAGCTGAGCTCTTTCTCAGCCCCCTAAGGCTTGGAGAAGTCAGTAATAAGCATGCAATGAATATCTAGGATACCAACAGTCTTTATTAATCCGATAGGGATTCAACTGTTTCCAATCTTTTGTCATTATAACTACCGTCAATAATAACTACCATTTATGGAGCACTGATTATATGCCAGACACAATACAAAGCACTTTTCATGCATATTTTTCCACTGAATTTGTACAACCTTGTGAGGTGGGTACTATTATTAATTCAATTTTCTAGGCGAGGAAACTGAGGCACAGAGCGCAAAGTGACTTACCCAAGGGCACACTGTTAATAAGGGCACTGGCAGGTGTGTCTAATCCAAAGTAATCACAATACTATACCCACCCCTTTCCCTGCCTGCATTCCAACCCCCCTAGACCTGGATGCACACCCCCCACCCCACCCCCAATCTTGGACTCCCTCAGCTTTATCCTACCTGATTCACTGACTCTGACAGTCTCCTGATTTCTAACCAGAGGGCTATCCTCTAAGGAGTCTTTCCCTTAGTTCTAGAGACTCGGGCCTTCCATTTCCCTCATCTGAGATTCCCTGCCTTCTTCCCCCAACACATACACACACACACACACACGCACACACTGGCTCTCTTTTTCTCCTTTAGTGTGCCTGTGCGCACTTCAGACTTCCAGTTTCTTCTTAGCTCTGCCCTGGATACCGCCTCCTCGATGAACAATCACACAACCCACCTGAGATAATCACACCCACAAAGGGTAAAAAGTTCAGCACCCTCCAGCTCATTTGCATGACAAGAATTTCTCATTCAGCTTACACATCCTGCCTTGGGACCTCTCACGCCGTCGCTTCCCAGAAGCCTCTCTTGAAAGTCTGCCCCCAAAAGCGAGGGGGCTTCGGGGAGTCTCCAGAAGAGAATTCTCTCTGCCGATGCTGCAGGGGGCACCAAAGGCTGACTTTGCCGATCTCTGCATCTTGCCTGAGCCTGGCCTTCCCCCTGCTGGTCTAACACAGAAATGGATTCCTCCCGCACTCCGTATTCCTGGTGTTGTCAGCCAGCTGTGTGAGAGCCCGAATCTGCTGAGGACGAGAGCTCTCCACCTCAAAATGCTGCAGGTCTACTTCCAACAGCAGCAGCAGCCTTTGATGCCTGCTGCTACCTAGTAATGACCTTGGTCACCGGCAAAGAGGAGGTGGGGGCGAAGGGAAGAAGGCAATGAAGGGAAGTGGCTTTCCTTCCCCTCCCCCCCACGTCTCCCCCCTGACCGCCCCCCCCACCCCTCCCCCGTGGCTAAAAGGCAACCAGACAGGGCAGAGGGCCGCACTGCTCTTCTGCATTCCCAGATTCTCCTGTCCTGGATATTCAGCAGGAACATCAGCAGTTGTCGTGGTGACTCTTAGCTTGGGTGACTCAAACCAAACAAGACCAAGTATGCAAGTGAGAGGAAGGGCTTCATGCCCCAAGAATCCCTCTGTCCATCTGCGGGCTGATGTCCTTGACTGTCTCACCCGTTCATTTAACAGTAAATATCTCTTGGATGGATAAATGAATACATTTCGCGAATATTTATTGAGAGGCTACACCATACCATACTACATTCTTGTTACTGGGGACACATTAGGTGACAAGTGAACAGGAGAGACCCCTCTTCTCGTGGGGTCTACAATCACGGAAACAGAGTTTCCGATTTCTCTTTGCAATTTCATTTCTTCCTTGAAGACCGCCTTTAACCTTTTTGGGGTCATGGATTGCTTTGATTATCTGTTGAACATGGGCAAGAAAAGAGCAGATGTGATATCAAATTTAGCATAAAATCTCAGAGGATTCACAAACCTCCTCCTGCTGTCATCCAGAAATGCCTCACCTTAAGACCCATCCCCAGTTAGCACGCAAACATGTGTTAAGCTGTTAGGTCACTTGTGACTCAGTGTAAATGAATGTGATCCCTTACTGAGATCAGGTTTGCACAGGGGGCCAAGCGAGTGAGACAGACCACAGGGGAATTGTGCCTGAAGACTGGGGAAGGGACACCAATAAGGAAAAGAGATTAGAGGCGCTGAAGGAAAATGTCACCATCATCACAGCTTTGCAAAGGATCGGGTCTGTGCAACAGTCCGTAAGCCAAAGGTGCCTTCAGCTACTCAGTAAAATAACTACTGTCAATGGACGAACTGTGTCTATCAAAAGGACCATGTTTGTATTTCCATCGATTTCAGTGCTGAGCCTTGGGAAGAATTCCTCCTTGTGGAAGACCTCACCTCCCTACAGACTGGTCTCTGAATGTTCTTTTCACAGGCTACAAATCATATTTTTGGACAAGTCAAAGGCCCAAAGGGCGTTGTTGGGAAATGGGGTTCTTCTTGGATTCTGCTTGTTCCCATTATTATTGTTTTGGGCACCAGGAGTCAGTTGACTGGAAAGCTAAGTGGTACCAATGATCTGTGATTTCTGAGCAATTGAGGTTTAGAAACTAAGCGTGAGCTCAGAATGATCAATATTAATAAGGCCTCTCTCTTCCTGTGGCCATCGGAGCCCCGTGTTGTAGCCCAAATCCATGTAAGAGACAGCACAGGCCAAGAGGTGTCCTTTAACTACAACACAGAAGTCACAATACCCAGAAGGAGCATTGGCAGTAACAACCCACTGCATTACTCTGCCTTTCACTTGAGGCCTGACAGCAAAGTTACATTACATCAGGTGTCAAGTAAATTTGTTTTTGTTTGAAAGAGCAAAACAGAGGAGATATGGGAGTAAAACTGCAGAGAAAGGGTCATTGTATTTCTTTCTTATCCTCCTTTCTTCTGTCACAGGATTCTGCTTTTTCCTGTTTTCTTTCCCAATTTCCCCTGGGAGGCTGACCTTATCTAGAAGTACCTGGGCCTATAAAATTGTGAGCTCATCACAAAAGCTTTATGACAAATCTATTTATCTCAAAGCTGCGCTTAATAAATGTGGCATTTCTGGGAGCTCCCATAGTTAAAGAAAAGAAAGTATTCTAGATCCCCTCATTCATTAGAAAATCAACATTATTAAAGAGGGTTTGAACTATTGGAATTAGAATCCTCTCAAGTAACTCCACCAAAATTCCCATTGGCCTTGCCCTAAAGATTCCTGGAGGTACAAAGAAGTTTCTAGCACCCAATAAATCTTCTGAGAGATTTCGCTACAGGGTTTTTTTCTTAATATCTCATTTCATACAGGAAAACTAACTAACGCAAGTTACTTGATGCTGGAGCTCCTCTGTCCTTAACCAGGATACGGGTGTCTGACACATAGTAGGCTCTCACTTAATGTCTGTTGAATAAATGAGCAAATTCATGATTTCCTAATGCATGTGACAAAATATTTTAAAGTGGAGACAGAGCAACTGACAAAGCTGACCAAAGCTAAGCTCCTCGTCCTTGAGTTCAGGGGTTGGCCAAATTTTTTCTACAAAAGGGCAAACAGTGCATGTTGTAGGCTTTGTGGACTCTAAGATTTCTGTCACCACTATCCAATTCTGCTATTATAATACAAAGGAAGCAGTAGAAATACAAAAACAAATGGGCATGACCGTGTGCCGATATAACTTTATTTATGGGTCCGGAAAGTTGAAATTCATATAATTTTTGTATAAAAAATATTACTCTTCTTTTGATCTCTTTTCAGTCTCTTAGAAATGGAACAACCCTTCTTAGTTCTCAGGCTGTTCAAAACCAAGTGGCAGGCCATCGTTTGCCTACTGCTATTCTAGTCGTTTCCATATGTATCTCTTTTCTACCTTTGTAGACTGAGGCTCTAGGATGACAGGGGCTCTGCTTTAGGTTTTTTTTTTTTATTTAAGATTTTACTTATTTGACAGAGAGAAACACAGTGAGAGAGGGAACACAAGCAGAGGGAATGGTAGTGGGGGAAGCAGGCTTCCCACCGAGCAAGGAGCCCGATGCGGGGCTCAATCCCAGGACCCCAGGATCATGACCTGAGCCAAAGGCAGACGCTTAACGACTGAGCCACCCAGGCGCCCCTGCTTTAGGTTTTCTTTATATTCCCCTGCTGCTTAGTAACATGTGGGACTCATCTCAACACATACTTTTTCACTGATTGGCAGGGAGAAGCTTGAAGACATCCCTGATCTATAGTTTGTCGACCGTGTTAAAAAATGCATAATGCGGATTTATATCCGTTGCAAGGGTTTGGTGTTTGGAGATGAATACATTTCTATGGCAATGGGTGGAAGCATTAACTGACTGAAAAGAAATCTGCCTACATGATGGATTTCATAATTATAGTAACATAGTGCTTTATACTTCCCAAAGCACATTTGCATATATTGTCTTATTTGATCCTCATGAGCACTTTTGAGTGCAGGCAATATTATCTGCATGTTATGGATGAGGAAATGGGCTTTCAAAGGTTGAGACTTGACCGGGGCTACATGGCAAGTTCCTTCCTTCTTTTCTTTTCTCTTCATTCTTTTTTCTTCTTTCTTTTCTCTCCTTTTCTTTTCTTTTCCTCTTCCTTCCTTCCTTCCTTTTTTTTCTTCCTTCCTTCCTTTTCTTTCTTTCTTCCTTCCTTCCTTCCTTTTCTTTCTTTCTTCCTTCCTTCCTTTTCTTTCTTCCTTCCTTCCTTTTCTTTCTTTCTTCCTTCCTTTTCTTTCTTCCTTCCTTCCTTTTCTTTCTTTCTTCCTTCCTTCCTTTTCTTTCTTTCTTTCTTTCTTTCTTTCTTTCTTTCTTTCTTTCTTTCTTTCTTTCTACAAGGACTTGAGGGGCTTCTTTCTTTCTTTCTTTCTTTCTTTCTTTCTTTCTTTCTTTCTTTCTTTCTTTCTTTCTTTCAGGACTTGAGGGGCTGCTGTCTGCAAGCAATTAGGTTAAGGTGAACGCAGGGCCTATGACTCCCTAGGTGATGTTAAGAAGCAATCCATATAATGGAGCGTGTCCTGGAAGGGCACCTGGGTAGCTCAGTGAGTTAAGCATTTGCCTTGGGCTCAGGTCATGATCCTGGTGTCCTGGGATTGAGCCCCATGTCCAGCTTCCTGCTCAGCGAGGTGGTGGGGCTGCTTCTCCCTCTGCTCCTCCCCACCCCGCTCATACTCTCTCTCTCTCTCTCAAATAAATAAACAACATC
>JAQQSY010003744.1:0-12758 GCA_028646535.1 Procyon lotor
TAGTCCTATTGCAGGCTGTTTAAATATAGGGTGTTTGGTGGAGGGATGAAGATGAATTATTCCTGTTCTGTAGAAAGAAAGAAAGTTATTTTACCTGTTGCCCAAATTGAAAAGAGACAAAGAATACTGCTTGATTTTAACCTGTCAGCAAAAGCTCAGGAGAAAGGAGTTCCTAACGAGTTGGAGAATGCATTTCTAAAACATCTGTCAACACTCAAATCAGACTAAAGATCGGTACCAGTGTGAAACAGAATTCAATTTTGATCTCTAATTTTGCCAAAATTGGTGGGGAAGGAAAATCCTAGGGAGGCTGGTGGCTTTCCTAGTCTATCAGAGAATGCTCAGGTGAAGTGTTACCCTCTGAATGATCCTGATATAACCTTGTGTGTAATGCCCCTGTGTGCATATTTCCTAGCAGGAGCTAAACTGGAAGGAAATAAAAACACTTTTGTGGTTGCCAAAATTTAGATAAGAAGCTTGAGACTTTCTGAGAGTTGTTTGAGTAGCCTGTAGTCTTGAGTCAAATTTAAGATATAAAGAGTCACTCATCAGGAGAGAAAAGAATCCCTGATTGCTCAAATTGTGGCAGGTTGCATTCTGCTACAAACACCCATGGCTGTCTCCCCTCAGTGGCCATCCTGAAGGACACAACAGTTCTTAACTGAATAAAAAGCACCTCAGAGGATGTTGACAAGACATGTGAGTGAGACATGATTTTTAAAAGGTCTCTTCAAGCTTGCAACACCTAAGTAGATGTTGAGCAAGTACATGCAGTGCAACCTGTGCTCCAACCCAGAAACAACCTACAAAAAGGTAAACTGGCATCTCCCTACATTTTTAAATTTGTGGTTTTACTTGTAGAACATGAAAAGCATTACATTATCCCCTCCGTCTGTGGAAATGTATGAATTTTGTTTTCTTTTTGTGGTTTGTATGTTGGGAGAATGTCTGATTTTAGGGTCAGCAATGGTTAGACTCTACATCTGATCCCTTGGGACCAGGGATTTCCCCCCCATTAACCAAAGAGCGAACAACTCTTCTGCTGGCTGTATTCTCTTAGATTTGGTTGATTTTAGTCAAGTGATGGCATTTTCAAAAGAGCAGTACTGAAGTGTTCTTGCCTCATATTGTCTTTGTCTTTGACTCAATTGCAACTGTAGATTCTTCCCAGGGATGCTTGTCTAGAGGTGTGGAAGCCAATTTACATGCAACTGAATTTTAGTATTGACTTTAGGTTAATTAGCACTATTTGAGACTGAGTGGAAGAGACTGTCAACAGAGACTCTTGAAAGTTAAAATACAAGTTTTGATTACCACCCTGTGCCTATTTTCCTGAGAGATACCTACTGTCAGCCTGGAAAATCACAAATCCTTTTTCCTTTTTTTTCTCTTTTTGATTCCACGCATTCCCTTTAAAAATTAACTTTTCTCTTTAATGCCTAGTTCAGGTGATCTATGACACATCCTTATTTCAAGGTTCATCTCTCTGTAGTTCATTAGACAAAGGAGATTTCAATCTCACAGGAACCTTTATTCATTTAGGGGAAGAAAAGGCGTCCTTTAAAATAGTAAATGAGGGGATTTGTGCAAAGACAAAGATATTTTTTCAAGACCTTTTCTGTCACTTGGATCAATGTTAAGGCCATTAATGCTTTTATTTGTGTTTGGGGGTAAGAGAACAAAGGAATCACCCTCGATTAGAATTGGATTCCCCATGGATTATCAAGTAGAGACATTAGAACATCTGATTTATAGACTGTTTTGTAATCGTGCATTTGCGTAGCCTATTGATAAAGGAAGAGAGGTGTTGTGTTGTGATTTCCCTATCTTGTTCCAGGCAAAGCCATGGCCAGCTTCTTCCAGCTGTGACCTCGGAAACTGATTTTAGCACTTACTTCCAACACCAGAGTAAGTATCAAAATGTTTTCAAGGACACCATGGCAGTGCAAAGTGGTGACAGGGATTTGTGACCGTCCTCTCTAGCCAGTGTCTACTGGACTCCCACAGAGCCAGTGCTTTCTCAGTATACCTGCTGAGCTTTCTGCTTTCTCCTAAGGTAATTCTCATCTTATTGCTTTGAAATGGTCGGGTCCTCTTCTGTCTTTTCTAGTTTCATGATGAGAACAGCTGTAATGCCTTTGCTGGGGGCCTGGCATGCCTAAGGGCTTCACTTACTATGTGCCGGATTAATAAGGGGACAACAAAGAGATTGGACTGACAGAAGCAGCCTGTGAGGCACATAGACTTGGAGAGCTATATGTAGATCACTTTCAAAAGTAGAAGAGGAGAGAAAATGAAGCCTTTGTACCTAGAGGGAGTTTCTTATTCCGTGAAACAACTCCTACAAGTTTGATTCATTTATCTGTTTGGGAGGTAATGTGGACAAGGTCATTTGAATTCTAATAGGAGGTAGCCTATCGGTGAGGGCAAAGCTTCTATGCAGGACATACACACTTTGGATTCTGAAGAGTCTTTCTCGGATTAAACAAGGAGAAATGAGATTTTTAAAAGTATCTCTTACACCTAGAGCAAGCGGTGTTTTAAAATATCCTTCTTGGCCTAAGGAGAACATATTTGTTTGTTCTTTAAATATCAAACAGAACATATTTCTTAGACACCCATTGTTTTTTCAGTCTGATCCGAGATAACGTGTAGTTAGAGCAGAGCAGAAGAGATGGTTTCGGGCACCAGAGTTAATAATGCGGTTGGGTCGGGAACCACCTACAAAGAGAGACATGATAAATTATTTGCTTATCGTTTAGAAATATTTATGCTAAATTACATTCCTAAATAATGATATCCAAATTCACTGACAACAACTCAAAATGAAAAAGACTCATATAAATAAAATTTTGATGTACTTAAAGAATTTATTATTGAAAGGCCAAAGTCTGATGTTTTGACCAATAGAGATTGGAAACTAGAAATTGAGACTTTTTTCCAAGTTCTTTGCTGACTACAGAAAATGCTAAATTGTTTGGAATTTTCAGATGATCAGCTCCTCTGAAGAATAATGGTAAAAAAGCTGATCTTTATATCCATGGTATATTGATCAGTTTTCCAGCTTAGTACTGACCCTGCTGGTGAAGATCTATAAATCAGGATATATGCAGCCAACAGAAAAGCTGTGATAAATACAGAGGCACTTCTCCCTTGTGCCTCAGACTTCTACCCCTCTCACTCCTTCCCCACATTCCATAAGATCCCAAACCATTAAAAACCATTAGAATGCTAATCTCCTTTCTCCTTTTCCATATTCATTAACAAAGCAGCACACTCAGTTTTCCAATCTTGTTATTCTCTTTTGTCCCAGGGTGCTACATTCTGGCCCGATTCTCAAAACCTTTGCCTCTGCTTTGCTTTCTCTAGGCGGCTGCCCTTCTTGCTAATTTTTTTGACCTCCTCAACTGTACAAAGGTCATCTGTCTGCTGCCCTATCCAAGTTCATTTGTGCAATGAGCAAAGATGCAGACTGTTAGTGCTCTCAAATCTCTGTGTGAAGAATGCTGGGACAGTATGCTAGTCTTTAGAGTGAGACAGTGAAGCAAATAATTCCCTGGAATGTTTTCTGAGATTCCATTGTTAAACTCTAGTTTCTCATTAATGGCTCTAAATGGTCATGATTGGAATTTTAAAATTCTTTTCTGTGTGTGTGTGTGTGTGTAGGGGTAGGATGGAAACATTGAGGGTAGTCCAGGGGGGTGGTGAGCACTGTTATTTGAGGGTATTTAGGCTCTGAAGGCAAAATCTAAAAATAAGGCATATTGCTAGGAAGAGAAAAATGGAAGGTAACTGTGAGTTATTGATTTCTAGTGCAATGCAGTTTTCATTTGTGATTTGCTCAATAAAAATTTAATGAGACCTTTTCAGCACCAGCTACTATGCTCTGCCCTGGGCAGTAAGATACGAATCATATTTGGAGGAAGCAACTGCCCTAAGACAGACAGGCTATTCTAAGTGATGCAGTGAGTTTTGTAGTGGAAATGCTTGCAAAGCATTTTTGTAGTATAAGCATTATGATGTAAGCTTGTTGCGGGCAGAGCCTGAACCAAATTTACCTTTGTGAGCTCAGCCCCTAGCTCAGTGGTTGGCATATAGTAAGTACTTGAGAGATATTTAATGATTGAAGAAGTGAATGAATGAGTGAATTCTGTCCCTTCCATCTGTAGCAATCATTTCTCTCCTGTTTTGTCTTCGACAACCATCTCTTATTTTGATATGTAGGTTTGTGTCTGTGAGATTGTTTTATGAATGTTTCATGTATCTTCTATAGATCACTATTTGGCAGCTAGTTTTAAATCAATGATATTTCTTGATAAATGAGTTGGTAGCCATTCAGCACCTCGGCTTGCCATATATAGAGTAAGCAGGTTGAAAATTTACTGGGGTAAATAGAACAGTTTTCAGATGTCAGTGTTTTGTAGATGATTCTCATGTGTGGTTCTCATATTTGATTGGGATGGCATGGGAAAAGAAAGCTAAAGAAACCAACACCTTATACTTTGGGTCATTCTTTAAGAAGAAGCAATTAAGGGGCACCTGGGTGGCTCAGTTGGTCAAGCATCTGACTCTTGGGTTAGGCTCAAGTCATGATCTCATGGGTAATGGGATCCAGTCCCATGTGGGCTCTATACTCAGTGGGGAGTCTGCTTGAAGATTCTTTCCCTCTGAGCTTTCCTCCACTGGTGCATGCTCTCTCTATAAAATAAATAAATAAATCTAAAAAAGAAAAAGGAGCAGCAGCAATTAAAAAAACCAAAAACAAAAAAACGCACCCATTGATATTCATGCCAATATAATGTGAAGCTTTGATAAAATGGCCATGGATATGTTGGGTCAGATTAAAAAAAAAAGGCAATACCCTCCTCTCATCCCTTTTTTCAGTTTTTGAAATGATAAAATGTTTTATAAATACAAAAAAAAAAGATAATATAAAACAATTACAAAATGAACCACATCCCCCCCACCAAACAGAAATGGCAAATGTTTACTATAGTAAACATTTGGGCTTCTCCATAAACTCTGGGCCTCTCCCCTGTCATATCTCCTGCCTCCTACACAGGAACAACCACTGTTCAGAACTAAAGACCTAAGTTGTGGCGTATTGATAAGTAGAAATCATACAGTAGTGAAAAGAGTGAACTACTGACTCACATCAGCAGGACTGATTCTCAAAGACACACTGTTGAGTGAAAGGCAAGCCGCAGAAAAAATGTATACAATATGACAGCATTTATATTAACTTAGATTTCACAATCATATAAAATGTAACAATATGTCATCTGGAGATGTATAAACATATTGTAAAACTCTAGTGAAAAACAGAGTCAGTTTGAAACTACATGTATATTTTTTAAACTCTATTTTTCTTAAAACTTTCTTTGATCTCTTAGAATATACTGGTGGTTACATGAGATTATATTCATGCAAACAGGAAGAAAGTTTCATTCATTGTGCTGGCTGGCTGGATGGAACAGAATTTTGACAGACAAATGAAAACTTAGTAGCTTTAGGGATTATTCTGTCGTTTGAATCTTTCCTCAAATTTAGGCAACATCGTGGGATGTTTTTCAAGGGTACGTTTACGTGCTACAGTCCTTTTTATAGAGATATAAAAGTGAAGACATCAATCTAAAGGCCCATGACCCATTTTCACTTTGGCTCATTAGATTTGTGGTGAACTTCCTGGGTAATTAGTGAAGGTAACCCTTAACTGGTAATGGTGTGAGCAAAATAGAGGTAACATTAGTGATTAGCAGGGAGGCTGGAGCAGAAAACACAGGTTATGAATTCAGTGTAAATTATCTTATAAAAGTTGGGGCAAAAAGGCTAAAGTTACATGTTTAATGTGCCAGGCTCTGTGATGTGACCTTTTCTTGTTTAATCTTTATGATGTCCCCGTTAGTTAGGCATTATTATCCTTGCTTTACAAATGAGGACACTGATGTTTACAGGGATTGAATCACTCATCCAAAGTCATCAAGTTGGTACATGACAAGGCCAGGATTTTAATTCAGTTTCACTTGACTCTCAACACGTAGCTCTTTCTAAAACTCAAGTTGGTTATCAAGTAGAAATAAAATGAGCTTTATTTTTAGGTGTGTGGTGCTCTTGATTAAAATACCAAATGGAAGAATAAATGCCAACTTAGAAATATTGGTGCTTCCTGTTCAAATCTTTGTGTAGATGGGAAGCTATTACAATTAAATAGTTTTTATTTATTGGCCAAAAGATGTAGCCCTGAGACCTAGGGACTTAGGGAAATTAAACATGGAGTCAGAAGACCTGGGTTTGAGTTCCTCTCTGGCCATGATTGGTTGAAATCATAATGACCCATTAAAACTTGGATTACTGGGGCGCCTGGGTGGTGCTGTAGGTTGAGCGTCCGACTCTTGGTTTGGGCGCAAGTTGTGATCTCAGGGTTGTGAGACTGAGCCCTGCCTCGTTGGGGCTCATTACTTCATTACCACTTCCATTCCCATCCCCCTCAATCCTATAGGCAACCATTTTAATGTGTTTGATGTTCATCCTTTAATCTGTAAGTATTAGAAAATTTGAATTGGAATTTTGTGTGTAGTTGTTTTTAGGACTCTTCATGAATATTTTGGTTTCCTTCCTTTCAGGTAGGATAACATTTTTTGGCTCCCTTGAGATTGGGCATGGCCATGTGACTTGTTTTGAAAATAAGACATCAGCATAATTAGTGTGCATTGTTTCTGAGGGGAAGCCTTCGAGAGTCGGGGTGTTAGGCACCATATTTCCCTCTTCTTACTATAGTAACCATTGGTGATTCTAGATGGTGGAGGGTCCAACAGTCTGAGCACCTAATCGAGGTTTTGTTAAAACACCCTTATTCTGGAATGTGTATTAGTGTCCTATTAGCTAGAGGTCTTTTCATGAAGTAAGGAATCATGTATTGTCATTTGTGCTGTATTTGTGTGTTTTTATTTCTATTTTTCCCTCCTGGCTGTGTTTCATTAATCTGTTACCTATGACTTTATATTATTAAAACTCTGATGGAACTTCATATGGTTGTTACTTGTTAATTAGTACATTGGTCTCTCTCTCTCTCTCTTTCTGTCTCTCTGTCTCTGTCTCTCTCACACACACTTATCATAAGGAAGACTGTGGCCAGAAAAGTCCTAACTCAGGTTCCACACAGCACAAAGTAACTGACTACAATACTCTACTAAAGGTCTTGTGATGTATTTTCTATCCATCCTCAAAATACAAAAGCTTTTTGTTTCTAAGCGATTTTGCAAACCTCTCAGAGCTTCCTTCTATGTGTGCCTAGGATTACATGTTTTATGATATCTAGGAGTTGTGCTCTCCTAGTATTTATTGGATTTAGCTGATTGCAGTTTGTTTTATCAGATTCATGCTTGATTTAATTGTTTTCTATTGTATCTAAAAGATTTTATTTTAAAAAGTTTTTTAAATTTAAAATCAATTAATTAACATATAGTGTATTATTAGTTTCAGAGGTAGAGTTCAGTGATTCATTAGTTGCATATAACATCTGGTGCTCATTACATCAAGTGCCCCCCTTAATGTCTGTCACCTAGTTACCCCTTCCTGCCCTCACTCTCATCCAGCAACCCTCAGTTTGTTTTCCATAGGTAAGAATCTCTTATGGTTTTTCTCCCTCTCTGCTTTCATCTTATTTTATTTTTCCTTCCCTTCTCCTATGTTCTTCTCTTTTGTTTCTTAAATTCCATATATGAGTGAAATCATATGATACTTGTCTTTCTTTGACTGACTTAATTTTGCTGAGCATAATATCCTCTCGTTCCATCCACATCATTGCAAATGGCAAATATTAATTCTAAAAGATTTTATTTTTAAGTAGTCTCTACACCCAAAGTGGGATTTGAACTTACAACCCCTAGATCAAGAGATGCATGCTCAATCCACTGAGCCAGCCGGTGTCCTAATTTTTTTCCTATTGTGAACACTAGAGAAACTTAGATAATCATTTTCTCTGTCATACTGTTGCTACCATTATTCTTTAAATCAAATTTGCCACAAGACAGTAAAATTTAAGTTATTATATTAGAAGTGTTTGTGGAAATAAATTCAGAGAACACTATGTACAGAGATCGAATGGATAACTTCATACTACAATTCTTAGTTCCCTTTAGGAAAAAAAGTAATTTTCTGCGATTACTCTGTCAACTCCTAATTTGCATAAATAGATTAAGCGTCCTGATACTGAATTAGGTTCCAGTTTATGTCTGTGAACAAAGAAAATCACACAGACCTCAATCCCTCCGTTAGGAGATTTCAAGTAAAATGAATAAGCTACTTCTGTAATCTCCCATATTTATGTGCCTTATAGTGCAGTTTTTGTCATACTGTTCTTTTGTTGGCTTAAGTCTGTGAAGAACTTGGGACACCGTTCCCCAGCTTCATTGGCCTCTTGCTGTCCTGGTTGTTTTCCTTCCTATCTCATAGCCCCTGCTGTGCCTCTTCTCCTCTTTTTAGGCCCATGTTCCTCCACATGGACATTGGTTTGGGTAATTACTCAAAGCTCGAGTCTAGATCTCCTCCTCATACATTGCATATTTTCTCCCTAGGCAGTATCATCCATTTCCAGAGCTCGAGATACACCTATGTGTAAATGATGTGTAGGTGCCTATTTTTTTCATCTTATCCAAGATCCGTTCTTGAATAGCCAGTTGTGTACATGGCATTTCTCTTTGGATGCTTCAAAAACAACTGAAACTAGTAAATTCATGATTGTGCCTTCATGTCTCTCTGTAGCTGAGGGAAAGTCGGGGAGAATTCCTTTAGGTGTGTGTTCCCCTGGTTTACATGATCTGTGAGGTGAGACTGACTCCCTTCAGATGGTCACCAGATCCCTGAAGGAAATGCTAGAGGAAATGCTTTCTGAGCTTGGAAAGGAATGACACAGATGATCAGATGCCTTTGGTACCAGTCCTGCATATTCTCACCGACCCCAGAAGTCACTAGCAGAAGGTTCCTGTGTATGCCAGGACTTCCTTTGTCTCTCTGTTTGAGTGCTTTCTTTACATCCAAAGGTATGCTCAGCAGTACTGCAGGAAGGTGGAAGGGCTGGTGTTTTACTACCTCAGGAGCAACCCACAATCAATAAGAAATTGGAATTGTTAGATGAATATCCCAGTTTCCTCACCTCTTGGGAGGAGAATTTTGAGGTGTGTTTTTTACATTCTCCCAGAAACTCCCAGCAGGCGTGGATGGACCCCATTGTCCATAGTAATAACCCACCATTATTCTACTATTTCCTCTCTCACTTTCCCATTCCCTCCCAGTGCTTCTTGGTATCACCTCTAGAATAAATGATTTTGACAAAATTCTTTTCTCCAGATGTGCTTTTGGGAAAACTCAGCCTAAAGCATTCAGTATCATAGGGAACCAACAGCCCACTGTGATGATCTCCTACTTCCCTTCCCCTCAGTTAACATGTGCTGACTAAATTTCCCATGGATGAGACCATTGAGCACCCTTACACTGCCCTTTGGGCAAAGCCTTATGGAAAAAGAACACCAAAGTGACTTGGTGCATTTAGCTGAAGAGTAGACACGTTAGAGTCTTGGCATTGGGTATAATCATAAGTAAAAGAACCTTGAGAAGATAAGTAGAGTGTCAGCCCCTGGCCATCACTATTACCTAGTACTTTTCTAGTGCAATGTTGCCTGTTAGAAAGCTCTCCAGTAATGGAAATGTTCTAAATCTGAACTGGCCAGTTTGTTAGCCAGTAGCTGCATGTGACTAATGACCACTTGAAATGAGACTGGTATGACTAAAGAACTTAATTTTAAATTTTGTGTAGTTTTAATCAATTCAAATGTGGCTCTACCATAATGGAGAGTGCAGTTCTGGAGCTTCCTATCTAAGTGGGTGATGGTGATACCTTCCATCATGTGTTTTGTATGTCAGATAAATAAGAGTCCACTCTAGCCTTTCCTGTCCTTCACACTCAACATACAATTTGTCACAAGGTCATATTAATATCCACTAATTATCTTGAATTCCTTCACTTCATTCTGTGCCCCCTACCACCACTGGAAACCAGACTACCATTTTCTGTCACTTTGATGACTGCTGGAATGCCTTCTAGGTTTTCTCCCTATATTCACTCTCAACTTCCTTTAATCTACTCATTACCTGATAGCTTGGCAAAATACAAATTATCATCACCAGGTTAAAACATTTTAATGGTTTTGAATCTATTTTAGATAAAATCCCTGCACCTGTAACATGGCTTACAGAAGCCTCATGTGGCCCTTTCTACCTTTGTTCTAATTTCCCTTTTTCAGGATACATTCCTCATGAAGCAAAATACCAAGAGTGTCAACATTTTTATTTACTTCAATAATTAATCTACTAGGATGCCATGTTTTTCATAGGAAAAAATTATTTTACATGTATGTACCTTTGGGTACCTATTTTAAGAGTATTAATGTTTTCAGGAAAATCAACTATGCCAGTGGAGGATTTTTTTTTTTTTTTGTATATGCTAATAGAACAAAGCTCTGGCAACCTAATGTGTTGGTGATGCTGGAGGGGTTAGTGGTGGTGATAGGTGAGAAGATATTTATGCAAATAGAAGTAAAATGAAAACTTTTGGAAAATAAGTGGGTTCAGAAGGGAATGAGAAAGACAGGAACTGAAAATGAGATAGGCAAAATTTGAGAGACTAAAGGAATCAGTTTTTCTAATAATCTTTAAAAAGTCAGGGAATTCCCAAATTAGATGGAGGAGGTTCTGGAATGGGTGAAGGCTGAAAGATGCCTGTTAGAGCCTTAGCTCAGGCGAGTGGAGTCATGCTGTCAGCAGTACAGAGAGAAAAGCCTTGTCAAAGGATTGAATCTTGGGAGTAGTAGCTATGAAGGAGTTTCTTTCTGAATTTAAGGGAGTTGACCTGGGGCTATGTTAGAGATCGATCTGTATATCTATCTATCTATATCTATAGATATATATTTAAATTACATGTAGTTTATATAGAAATTTATTAAATATAATTTAATATATTTAATTATATTTATATTGCATATAATTTATATATGAATATTAAACATATTGATGTATTTATAATGTTTAATTAATATATAGTTTTGACAAATCTGTCATCCATCTACATTTCATTGGTAAGATAAAAGAGAAATGAAGGGAAAAAATAGATCTGATGTGAAAGGAAAAGTATTACAGAGGAAAGGCAATAAGGGATCAAGCCTTTGGACCAGAAGGGAATAAAATCGGAAAACAAGGGTGATCTAGAAAAGACAGAGTAAAAGTAAACTTGAGTTGAATGACACAAGCTTATGGCTTATATGTATATATTTATTTTTATTTATTGTTTGGGCTCCAAAATTCCATCATAGTGAAAACCATTGGTACATGGTGCTCAGCATACATGTGTGATCCTGCAGGAGGCGCTGTGGGAAAACCCCAGGAAATGCTTTTATGAGAGAGGAGGTAACTAACGCTCAGGGAAGAGTCCCCTGACAAACTAACCAGGAGCCCTTGAGCATTTCCTAGGGAGACAAAATGAGAAGGTAGTCTTTTCAGTACTTCTGTCCACACTTGTACTCTAACCCACACCAGGCGCCCACAGCATCCTTCAGAGCAGCAGCCTACCCTCCTGATGCCATGACCTGAGTTTCCATCTGGCACACAGCTCCCCTCAGAACATTTACTTCTGTGCCTCTTCCTCAGGGCCCTGTAGGGGAATGACTTCTGATTAATAATTGAATCATGAAGGAATTTATTTAATCATTTAAAAATCTATAATTATTGATTAATTTTTTTGTACTTTTAATAGTGCATGTTTCTACTACTTTCTAGAGAAATTCTATTTAAAGAGAGACATCCTGCAGACATCTATGCCTTAACCCAGTGGAAAAAATCCTCAAAGAGCAGATCTCTGAACCAGGGGTGTCAGTGTTGAGATCGGGAGGCCAGGAGGTCTTTGCACACCTAATCACATGTGTATCCCTCTCATGAGAACCCAAACCAGCTGGAATCACAGAGCTCACTGTCACTTTATTAACAGGACACTACTATTCCAAGAAATTCTTGCTTGGGAAGATAAAGTTAAAAATAACTTAATTAGTTATCTCAAGAATTTATGGAACATTCATTTTTTCTTTTTAAATGATAGACCACCCAGCTAACCTCCTTAGCCCTTTCTATACTAGGTCTCTCTGTGAGATTCGGCTAATAACTGGCCACTCTTCAACTCCCTTCGAAATCTCACCTCCTTCCACCTGTCCTAACATTTTTGTCATGAACTTTGCTCAGGTCCAGTCAAGGTCCCTCAGTCTCACTTCCCACCAGTGAAAAATTCACCCTAAACCACACCCCAAACCTCCTAAGAATCTAGTCTTTGCCTGCTCCCCTCTAGTGTGCTACTAAGACTGTCAGGGTAGTGATCCTCCTTACTGCAGGAAGCAATAAACTTGTCTTTGCTTCAGCCATAGGTTCTTTGGGGTGGTATTTTTCAGGGAATCTGTAGTTGACACACTGGTGCTGGTGGGTTTTATAAATAACTAGTGTTTGTACAAGTGTCACGCAGCAGATGCTGTTTGGATATGATGTGGACTTTCTTTTTTTTTTTTTTAATTTTTATTAACATATAATGTATTATTTGCTCCAGGGTACATGTCTGTGAATCGTCAGGCTTACATATTTCACAGCACTTAACAGCACATGCCCTCCCCAATGTCCACACCCCAGCCACCCCATCCCTACCCCCCGCCCCCGCCTCCCAGCCA
>JAQQSY010003745.1:0-12757 GCA_028646535.1 Procyon lotor
ACTGTTCTGTCCCCTTCCACAGAATCCATGAGCCAAGTAAAATGGTTGTTGCTTCATGGTACAAAAACCTGTGGATTTGTTATACAGCACGGTAGCAAACCAGGAAGTATTTCCTCTGCTTCTTCAGGCAATGATCAATTTCTACATTATTAACCTCAGTTTCAGCATCCAGAAAGTGGGACTGAGGCTACTAATAATCTCTACCTCATGGAGTTCTCCGAAGGGCCACCAAAAGCAGATAAGACAATAGCAGTAATACTAGCAACAATAACCAACAATTTGTTGGAGCAAACTGGGTGGCTCGGTCTGACTCTTGATTTAGGCTCTGGTCACGATCTCAATGTCATGAGATCGAGTCCCAAGTTGGTCTCTGCACTCAGCAGGGAGTCTGCTTAGGATTCTCTCTCTCCTTCTCCCTCTGCCCCTCCCCATGCTCACATGCATACTCACTTGCTCACTCTCTCTCTAAAATAAATAAATCAGACTTAAAAAAAAAAAAACCCACAATATTTGTTGAGGACTTCATTTCAGAACCCATTTTACATACATTAAATAATTTCATTCTCTCAACCACCTCATGAGATAAGAAAGCTGCTATTCCTTTCACAAATGGAAAACTGAGTCACAGAGAGAACAGTAGTTTTGTGTGCACAAACTCCCCAGCAAGAAGCAGAAGATGGATCTTCCAGAGAATTCTCGCTCCACCTTTTTTACCATCTAAAAAAATCTGCCTATAGATGAACAAGAAAATAAGATGGTGCCTGACACATATCTCTAATGCTGTTATTGTTGTTTTTGTTAAGAAATCTAATAATTAATAGACACGGGCTTGGGAAGCACAAAAATGGGCTTTTCCTACTTCTCCTCTTTTACCATCTACAGGTGAATCCTGAGAGTGGTCTGTCCACTCCCCCTAATTTCCCCAGCCTCCAGAAAGCGGGAAGAATATTCATATTGTATATTTCACATGCCAAAAAGATTTCAATTTCACGCTATACTGAATCTTAGAAATGCCCCCCCTTAATCCTGTTTTTATTCTAAACCAGTATAAAAACTTTAATATTTCCTAATGGAGTGTACATTTATTCATTCCTACCAATCTAACGGCAATTTATGAGAAGTCAGGCAATAGCCAGTAAGATAAGCTTGAAGCTTTGGTTCCAAAAGTTCAATCAGTTAACCTAGGACAGCAATCACTTCTCCAGAATGAATAATGATGTGGAATAATATTTGGATGGAGATAAACCCTTTTTGCATAGAAAATTGCATTATCATGTGCAGTATCTCAGCTGGATATGTAAGTTTACCAATAAGGATATTGCTTCATGCATTTTTATCATGGAGCTTTTTGATTCTGAGATTTCCAGAGGATTCTGCACTGAGGGAGGAATCCTTAATGTTTGTATAATGCGTGATGCTCTCTGAGCTGTAGATGTGAGGTTGGGAAGGCAGGAGCAGGGCTCTGCAGCTTCTGAAAAGCTGCCACCACATTTTCCCAGGGGTTCTCCATTCCACTTAAGCAAGGGGGGAAAGCTAGCAGTGCACAGTGAGGCTGAGTTCTTTAAAGAAATGGCATTGAAAATAACCGTCATGTCAATTTCAGCTAATGGGGCACAGTATGGGCTCGTTTTAAAGCGAGGAGGAGTGGCATGCAACCATTAAGAAAGAAACGTTTATGCCATATGTGAGCATGCTCATCCAAGCACAACCAGGAACCAGTGATGCTGGGGAGAGCTCAGCATGTCTCTCCTACAGATTCAGAGATGGACCTCCCACTGACCGGGTCCCAGACAACCATTAGGAAAGTATAATTATAAATGAAATTAGTGAGAAAGTAGCGTGGGGCTTTTTCCACTGGAGCTTCAAGGACTCCTACTGATGTGACAGAGAGACTTAATTCCTGAATTCTCACTGACTTCCCCTGCACAGGTGTGACTGCCAAAACATTTCAGATGCACACACCTGCTTGCCAGCTGACATGTGTATCTGAGAGCACCCTTTCAAATTCAGGAGGGAGTGAGCGAGGAAGAACCTTCTCTCCTCCCACCACTCCCAGTATTAAAGAGCTGGCTCTAGCTAGCTTCCAACTGAATTGTCTATAATGCCAGCTCTCCACAGAGGAGCTATCCGTGCTTGGGCACCCAAAGGAAGTTGAACTTTCATGAGAGTCTGTTGGTGCCCAGTGGCAGATAAATATAGTGGCTAAGAACACAGATATTGGTGTCAGAAAGACCCAAGCTTGATTCCTGCATCTGCAACTCATCTCTTCTCCCTGTGCCTCAGATCCCTCCTCTGTAAAAGAGAGGTAAAAATGACATCTATTGAGATGCGCTAAAGGATCAGATGAGGAAGTGCAACCACTATGCATACCCCTCTGCCACTGAAGGTACCTATTACTTTATTGTTTTGAAGGACTGATGCTCTGCCAACACAGGCTGAGTCCCATCCTGCCAACTGTCTTGCATAGAGACAAACCAAATATGGTGGCCTGCAGAAGGCAGCAAAATCTCAGTGTCGCTGTGGGTGCTGTCCACAGACGTGGTGCTGAAAACAAGCCACGTCTCTACCTTCTGAAATAGTCCTCACAGCTATCTGACTATGGAGTCCACAGCTTCCAATGGCCAGGAGTCTATGGAAAGAAGAGTAGTACCCTATCAATGAATAAATCAGAGGGTATTTGTCCATGTCAGCCATCAAATTTATCTCACTTTTTTTCTAATTGTGATGGTTAACATCAACGTTTGACTTGCAGCTTGATCCTCTCCTTGCTTGCTACATACCTTCTGCTCTCAACATTTGCGACTCTTGCCTCCTCTTCAAGCACCTCATATCCATTCATCTCTCTATGCTTTGGTGCACGTGGATTGCTTTATTCAGGATGATCTAATCCTGTTCTTTGCCTAGCAAATTCCTTCAAGGTCCAAATAATAACCTCTATAAGTCATTCTCTGAATGTCCTCAGCCATATTTCTTTGCTGACCGACAGCACTTCTACATCACATTATAACACTTGTAACCATTTTGTGCTCAATTAATTCACTGGAAAATATTTTTCAAGGACTGTCACCAAATCAGATATTGTCATAGACACTGGAGATTCAGTGATCAGCAAAGAATAGGCACTGCCCTTAATCTTGAGAAGCTCACGATCTAGTGGAGCAGACTTATCAGCACAGAATCAATAGGTGAGTGCACAGAACAATGCAGCATATGAAACAAGCACCTGATGCAAGACGAGAGGAATGAAGAAGGCTTTCCAATGGCAGTGGAATCAGTAGGGATCGGAAGGATGACTCAATCAAGTGAAAATTAAGAGGAAAGGCTGTAGACAGGGGATATTTCTATTCCAATATCTGCCAAATGTAACATCTAACAAATGGTCCTATGATACTACAGAGACCAGGTGAAGAGATTAGAGCCAAATGAAACAATGTGTAGGACAAAACAGAGCTTATTTTTATCAAAAACATGTAAATTAGTGAAACTCGACTTTAAGTGTATACAAAAGACTACATACTATATATGCTTCTTTTATAAAATTCTATACAAGGCAAAAATAAACTGACACACATCCTATTTGTTGGGGCCAGAGTGGGGGAGGGACTGCAAGGGGGCACAAGATTACTTTTTTGGGTGACAGAAATCTTCTGTATCTTTTCTTTAAAAAGATTTTATTTATCTATTTGAGAGAGAGAGAAAGCATGAGCTAGAGGGGCAGAGGGAACAGATTCTGTACTTTAACAGACTCTGTGCTGAGCACAGATCCCGGTGCAAGGCTCAATCTCATGACCCTGAGACCATCACCTGAACCAAAACCAAGAGTGTGATGCTTAGTCAACTGTGCTACCCAGGTACCCTGAAATATTAAATATCCTGATGGTATATATGACTGGAAACATTCATCACAATTCATCAATTTAACACTTAAATTTTGTGAATCTTATTGAATGTAAATTAGACATCAACAAAATTAATTTGAAAGGATGTAATAAAATATTTAATGTATATAAAAATATATGACATGGCCCAGGATTCTATATCCTTAATAAACATCTCTAGCAAATCTAATATGGATGGTCTGAGAACAACCATTTTAGAAATGCTGACAGATTGATCATCTACTCAAAGTCTTACTCTGGAAGGTCTCTAAGTTATGTGATACATGACCTAATGCTTGATCTTATTCAAAATGTTATCACCAACCTATGTGTGGCAGAGATGGCCACCTGCTCAACTCACCATTTATCCTTTCATTCATCTTTAGTAATAGAATCTGTATTTTATATGGTTACATAGTTCCCCAGTCAAAAGATATTCTCCAGCCTCTCTTGCAATCTTGCAACTAGATATGGCCATGTAACTAAGACGTGGCTAATGAAAAGCAGATTTCAGGATTTCCAGGAAAATGGCTTTAAAAGGGTAAAAAAATGTGCCCTTCTTTATCTCTTCTCTATTCTTCTCATTTAGAATACAAATGCAATGACTGGAATCCCAGCAACAATCTTTAACCTTGAGGCAACATACAAAAGAAAGAGAAACACCTTTAAAAGGAGCTGAACCCCTGATGGCCATGAAGAAATGACACAGTCTATTAGACCAAGCTTAACCCTGGATTTCTTTTATGTTGAAGAGAAAAATAAACTTCTGTCTTACTTCAAGGCACTGTTATTTGGGATGTTTCTGTAAATACACAGCTGAGTCTAACTCATTCATGTTTATTAATTTTGCATTTCACACCAAGCTTGTTTCATCATCCAATGTGGTAGGTGGCAGAATCAAACTTCAGGTAGATTTCTAGACCGACTAAAAATGCCACTATAAAAGATATTTGGTCAAAATTGGAACAAACAAAAAAGTTTCTTAGGCATCTTAGTGGACCCTAGGACTCAAGAACTGTGAACCCTGTGATGTAGATGGTTTTGAATTGAAAACTTTAATTGAAAAGTTAATTCAATCTCATATTATGTTCACAGAGGTGCAATATAAAGAATGCAGAAGATGAACCTTCTAATAAATATTTTAGAAAATAAATGAGACATTGAATTTACTTCTGGAACACTTCATTTGAAGAAGAACACAACTGGGGTAACCCGGAATAGAATAGAAGGAGTGGTCAAGAGCCTAGAAGATGTCCACTGAAGACTTTAGACCATCTAAACTAGAGAAGGGGACACTGAGATGGGATGATACATATAATGGAAAATAGTTGCAAAGCCATCATATTCTAGAACAGTAAGACGCATTCTACACAGCTATAGAAGAAGCAAGTGGAAGAGGATGTTGAGAGTCAGAGGGGGTCATTATAAGAAGACCCATAAGCTGCCTTACCAAATATTGACTTCCCTGATAGGTTGACTGATTGATTTACACCTCACCTTGTTCCCAAAATAAATATCTAACATTTTTAAAGTGATTATGTGATAACACTATTCTGAGTGCTTTATATGTATAATTCATTTGATTCACACAACACTCTTAAGTAGTTACTATTATTATCCCTATTTTTATGGATGAGCAAACTGAGAAGGAAAGGTTAAACTTGCCCAAGGTCACAGATAAAGGATGGAAATAAAAGCGAAGATTTAAAGACAAGTGTTCTGGCCCTCGGAGCCCACGTGTTCATCACCAGAAATCTATCCTCTTTCTTCCTCGCCAGAACATGCAAAGCTTCCCCACTAGTGAAACAGATCTCAATAGTTAACTGGAATGTTGAGATGATAATTAGGTGTGGTGGACCTCGCTGATACCTTCAAAGACCTGGGGCTTTGAGGAAGTTCAGTAGGATTCTGATTTTGTGAAACACTGAGACCTTGAGTTTGCGACATGCCAAGTTTGACGTGAATTTAACACCATGGGAAGATAGTTCAAGAGAAGGATTAGAAATATGCTAAGGCATACATTTGTCAGAAGAGTCAAGGCTAGAGATAAAGAATTAGAAATCAGCCTCTGGATGTGTGACTACTAGAACCAGAAAGCATTCACATTCGAGAAGGCAGAAAGCAGAGGCTGATGGCAGACGCTAAGGCTCAAATCATGAACCATAGAGTGGAAAGAGAAGCCAATGGCAGCTAAGCACAGAAACGGCCTCAAGCAACAGAATATAGTACATGAGATTTTTAAAAAGTTTAATGATCGAGAAGTGCAAAAGGCCTCTGTTGCTTTTGCTTGCCCAGAATCCTTCCATTCCCCCTTATTTTTCCAGGAATGCCCCTATCTTCCCTGGGAACCAACCCTCTCTGTCAATGTTTTCCAAGTATGGTTCATTGACCCCATTCCCCTGAATCCAAGATTGCCCATGTTTCAGACGTGGCCAACCAGCAATCTATTCCCTTGCTCACCAAAGCTGGCTTTGAATGGACATAGGACCCAAGTGGGTCCAATGATAATCAACACTGAGACTTCTGGTGGAATTCTTAGAAAAGGTACTTCTCTTTACAGTCCAGGATACCCAGGCTAGTGAGCCGAGTGCACAGAGTTTCTGGGACCATCTCTGCTGCTACGGGGAAAGCTTGTCTATAAACAAACAAACACAAAATTACATCCAAGGGACTGCTTGAGGTGCGAGGGGGAGGGGGTGAATTTGCACACTCAGATCCAGCTATTTGAATATTTACAGGCACCCCCTGGATTTTTCAGTTAGTAAGCAAATAAATTCTCCTTTTCTGCTGGTTTCTGTCATTTGCCACTGAAAGTGATGCCCAATATATCACCACTATGCTTCAGAGAGACCTCTGTCACAATACAGGTTTCTTTATGTATCCCTGACTCTCTATTAAATCACAAATTCTCTAAGACCAGGCATTGTGTTCTCCCCACCCCCACAGCTGCACCCAGCTCAGGGCCAGGCACATTAAAAACAAACCTCATTGAACTAATTTGAACCAATTAAATGAAATAATACAGGCAAGACTGTGTTATAAGCTACAGAGCATTTTTTTTACTGTTACTTCAAACAAAGACGATATAATAGCCTCTCTTTAGTTCTAAAACTTACTGAATCTAAAGTTCAATCAAGTTCATCGAGAAGAGGTACCCTCCAAGTATTTCGTTCAGCTACTAAGTCCTACCAATCTGAGCTCATTGCTTGCTTTTTTTTTTTCCCCCTCTTCTTTCTGAGATGCATCCTTTAAGGAAATGCAGTGCTGGCCCTTAAAATCTAACCTCCTCAAGGTAAATGCTTTTCCTTATACAAAAACAAAACAAAACAAAAAAGAATAAGGAGTACATCATTTAAAGTAATAAAAAACAATTTGTGACCCATCTCTGATGTTCAAATGCACAATGAGATGGAAAAATATCTGCATATAATGAATCTTGCAACATTTGTGGAGGTCCCGCATGGCAAGGAAAGACGACAAATGATTCAAAAATAGAAACCCCTTTAATTCGAATACTTTCTGTAGGAGGAAAGTAAGCACACAGCACACACAGATGCATGCAAACTGTACTATGTGATCAAAAATGCAGTAAGAACAAGATTCTCAACATTAACGAAAAACCTAAGATTTTTTAGGCCCAGGGATGAGAAATTCTCACCTCAATCTTTGAGCTATATTTACTCCTACACTTCTTCCCATGCATTTTTAGCAAACAGAGATTAAAAGTAAGTAACAGGGTGCCTGGGTGGCTCAGTCATTAAGTGTCTGCCTTTGGCTCAGGTTATGATCACAGGGTTCTGGGATCAAGCCCCACATCGGGCTCCCTGCTTGGTGGGGAGCCTGCTTCTCTCTCTCCCTCTGCCCTTCCCCCCTCCTTGTGCACTCACTCTCTCTCTCTGTCAAATAAATAAATGGAATCTTTGAAAAAAAACTTTTTTTAATAAAAGTACATAACAAAGGAAAGAGGAAACCTCATTTACTATCACAATTACAAACGTACTTTAGGGAGGGCTGGGAATTCTGAGTGTCTGGCTCTGCCGCTGTGTGACCTCAGGCAAGTGGTTCCACTTCTCTGAGCTTCGGTTTCGTCTTCTGTATAAGGGGTAACATAGTAGCGCCCTCATACGTTATTGGGGTTGAGTGAGAAAACGGTATGGAAAGTGTTTACCAAGGAGTGGCCATTGTCCTTTTTTTTATTTTAAGATTTATTTATTTATTTTAGTGGAGGGAGGGCAGAGGAGGAGAGAGAATCGTGAAGCAGACTCCTCGCTGAGCCCAGAGCACAACGCAGGGCTCGATCCCACGACCCTGAGATCATGACCTGAGCCAAAATTAAGAGCTGGACACTTCACTGATTCAGCCACCCAGGTGCCCCACGGTCATTGTTGTTAATAACCTTTTTCATTCTGCATGATTTAAATCAGCCAAAATCAACAAGACCCCACTATGTGAAGAGAGCCCCCACTATGTGAAGGGAGCCAGAGCCCAAACACCTGGCTGCTAACCTGGGCTCTGCTTCTAACTACCTATCCCACCTTGATCAAATTAATTCTCTATTTGCAATGGGAGTCGCCTAGAACCTAAGATCTTCGAGGTTCATTCCGTCTAAGGACCTGATCAGAGCAGACAAATACTTGCTTTAAGAGACGTGTCTTTGGCTTAGAAGGAGCCTTGCGTACAGATGACACGGTCTCCCCTGGATCTCATCTCTACCTTTCTGGAGGAAGCCTTGAAGAGATGCCCTTATTTTAATCACTTCAACCAAGGAAGAAGCCAATGCCCTAACAGCACTCTCTCCCCTGTCATCGAAAAGGTCTGTGAACCCACACTTGGAACCTCGACAAAAGCTTAAGTGGAAAGGACATCTTTCAATCACTGACATCATAATTTCCCCCCACGTACACAAGTGTTGCCATCCCAAATAGACATCGACGTCCAGGGAGCACTTTTCAGGAAACAATCAGCTTAAGACATCATCTATCCAATTCCCTCTGACACTGATGAGCAATGTCACTATTCCTTTGGAAACAGAAACAGGAATCACAGACATTCACAGCAGCCGAGGACTGGAGAGTCTTTTCAGTCGCTCATTTATCTGTTTGCTTTAAGCATGTCATTCACGGCAGAGAAGACAGGGAAGGTGGGTAAGTCCATGAAGCTGCCTGTCTAATGAGAGGCTTAAGGTAATTAGCAGACAATTCTAAGTCTCCATTTATTCATTCATTTCTTCAATAAATATTTATCAAGTGCAGCATTCTGTTCTGGATGCTGAGGATACAGCAGTAAACGAAAGAGGCAGGATCCTTGCTCTCATGGAGTGTATATACAAGGGGCACAAACAAAAAATAATGAAGGAAGCAGATAAAAAAGATCATCACAGGCAGGGCAATATGATAAAGTGGGGGCTGGGCTACAGCCCATGGAAGCAGGCTGTGCTCTGAACACTTCTAGAGGGTACCATTCACAATGCAAATGAGCGACCAGAAAGACAGAGCTAGGCAAAGGGCAAGAGCCACCGAGGTGCAGGTTTTCTCAAAGGGGGTGCGCCTAGCAACTGGAGTGGGACTGTTTTTGTCAGGTGGGTCTGTCCTGAGCATCACGGGACATTTAGCATCCCTGCACCCCAGGGTGCTAAATCTCTCCAGGCAGGGTCCCCATCCTAGTCCCTGGGACAACCAAAAATGCTGCCCTCACTTGCCAAGAGGAAGGGCCATGACTCCGCTTGTCGGGAATCACTGACAAAACAGAGAAGGAAGGCAAAGGCCCTGAGTCAGCAACAAGCTTGGGCTTCTCGGTGAACAGAGAGGCGGCCAATGCACTTGGCATGTAATGAGTAGCGGGGAATGAGTTACGAGTTGAGTTTACAGTCATTGAGGCTTGGCTGCCGTATACTGAGTTTGCATACTGTGAGCTGGGAAGATTTCACGTAGGAGACAGAGATGGAGCAGAGCACAGAAGCCACAGTCACCCACACACTTCTTGCACAGAACCAGGAGAGGGGTACACGTCTGTGGATAATGAGATTAAGTGTCACTGCCCAGGTACTGCTGTCAGCAAATATGGGAGAGGCAGAGAAAGTGGGCAAACTGCTCTATTTATTTTACCCATCTGGAAATGTCTATCAGAATATGCTCCACCATCGCCACTGGCCAGGTAGTAATCACGACATATTGTCACTGCTAAAGCCTGCACCCCCAAAACCAGCAGCAGCCCAGAAGAAAATCCTAGGGACAATAATGGGGCAATTTAAAAAAATGCTCAAGGGGCACCTGGGTGGCTCAGTCAGTTAAGGCCTCTGCCTTCAGCTCAGGTCATGATCCCAGGGTTCTGGGAGCCCCACATGAGGCTCCCTGGTCAGTGGGAGAGGCTGCTTCTCCCTCTCCCTCTGCCTGTCGCTCTGCCTACTTGTGCTCTCTCTCTATCTCTCTGTCAAATAGATAAATAAATAAATCCAAAAAAAAAAAAAGAAATGCTCAAAACTGAGGGGTCTGGGTGGTGCCATCTGTTGGACTTCCAACTCTTGGTTTTTGGCTCAGGTCTTGATCTCAGGGTCCTGGGGTCGAGCCCTGAGCTGGGCTCCATGCTCAGTGTGGCGTCTGCTTAAAATTCTCTCTCCCTCTCTAAAATAAATAAATCTGGGGTGCCTGGGTGGCTCAGCGGGCTAAGCGTTTGCCTTTGGCTCAGGTCATGAACCCAGGGTCCTAGGATCGAGCTCCGCATCGGGCTCCCTGCTCAGTAGGAGCCTGCTTCTCCCTCTCCCCCTACTTGTGCTCTCTCTCTCTTTCCCTGTCAAATAAATAAATACAATCTTCTTAAAAAATTAAATAAAAAAATAAAATAAATACATCTTAAAAAAAAGAAAGGTAAACGCTCAAAACCAACAGCCTAGAGGGAACAGAGAGCAATACTGTGGGGGGGGGCAGAAGGAAACACACTGCAAACTGGGGGCAACGGAGCAGAATCACACTTGGGATGGAAGTATTTGCAATATTCGAACCAATTAGTTTCATTTACTTTTCCTGACACGTGAAGGCCCAAGTGCGATAGAAAATAAATGTCCAAGCATAAAGGATGCTCTTTCAGTAGACACAACATTTTAAAACTCTAAATGTAACGGTATTGTCATGGTTTCATTAGCAACGCTTTATTCCTGGTGATCAGAAGAATAAAAGTGTAGCTTACAGACTTGAGGAAATCTGAAGATATTTACTAAGCATCCCAGGAGCGTCAGAAATGTTGTGGGTGCCGCACAGCACATGATCCTCACGGGAACGCTCTCAAAATCCAGCTGATGAACCCCCGCCCCACAGATACTCATGAATAACCTCCCAATGGCAGGGCGTCTTTCCTCACTTCAAATGAATCCATCCAGTATTTTAAAGGAATGAGGTCCCTCTGCAAGGGATATTATTACCCAGAATGATCATATCCCCAAAGACATGTTCTTCCAACACTGTTCTGGATCATCATTCCAAATAGCATCCTCACTCTGCCTTGGAGCTGGTTAACTTTTTGTGTCAGCTTGACTATGCTCAAGAATGCCCAGATCGCTAGGAAAATGCGATTTTTGGGTGTGTCTGCGAGTATGCTTCTGGAAGAGATTAGCATTTGAATCAGCAGACAGGGTTTGGGGCAGGCTGCCTCCAGCCTAGCCCCTGGGTTGGCAGGAGACCCAGGGCTGGGCCATCAGGCTCACATCGACTGGTCCAGGGATGACTATGGAGCCCAGTCGGAGCCCATGAGAATCAGCCTCACAACTTGCGCTGAATCTAGTTGAGAAACCAACAACCCCTTTCCTCTGCAAGGGGTGGGCCAACTGAGAATAAGCCCAGAATCACTGGTGGCCGCCGCATCAGGGACGCCTGCCTGAGAATGAAGCCAGTACAAAGCAGAGCAAACAACTAGAATCAGAGCCCCAAAGGCTTGGAGTCCCTGGCGAGAGCCTTTCCTGGCACCTCTGGACAAGGGAAGATTTTTCAGTTCATTGAGCAAATAAATTCCTTTGTGAGGAAGGATGATGTCACTGGCAGCAGACAGTGTCCTGACTTATAAAACTGATATCCATGACTCGGTTCTGTAGTGCTGATGGCCGAAATGCTCACCCAGGGGGACCACGTTGGCCTCTTACCCACGCTCTGAATGAGATTCTCCTACAAGAGTGCAAGGGGCTGGTGGCCAAGCTCTTAAATGTGCAGAGGCTAGACATGTACTCACTGAAATACCCTAGGGAATCAGCTATTTCGCCAAGGGTTTTTTACATCATAGATGGGTTCAGAATTCACAAAGCACACTGCATTGTCCAGAGAACCCGCAGGAAGGTCAGCCCTCCGTAGCCTGGTATGAATGTCCCAGGAAGAATGAGGTAAGACACACAAGAAAACAACTCCACTGGGCCAATATAGCCACTGGTCCCCTCACCACCCCCATAATACAGCCTGATATCTCACCATCAGCTGCCCCATTGGCTTCAAGCACTCTCCCTCTCACAGGCTTATGTTGGGATACAACTGCATCACAGGGGACGGGTCACCTGGGTTCACCAGCCTACCTGTCCAGATCACACTGGTCTGCTCATTTTACACTAGCTGGCAAGCTCCTACGGAGACCAGAAAGGCCTGGGATGGTTGGTTGGTTTGAGGCTGAGTGCTGCACTACACTGCAAATTCCTTAAGCGAGAGGAATTGCATCTTTTGTGGGCCCCACTGTGCTCCAGAGCCCTATACAGTACCCGGAACAGAAGCACACAATCAATAGGTATTGGCTAAATGGTTTATGGTAGACAGCCTTGGGCTTGGAAGTTAGGGGCTTGGTTTCCGTTCTTAGCTCTGCCCCAAGTCCACCTTCTCACATTCACATCCTGCCGTGCCAAGGGGCCCCAT